>RJWJ010024538.1:0-24743 GCA_004363605.1 Indri indri | reverse complement strand
TGGGGCGAGTGCCGTGGCGTCAGCTTAGCTCACAGCAACCTCAAACTCCTGGGCTTGAGCAATCCTACTGTCTCAGCCTCCTGAGTAGCTGGGACTACAGGCATGCGCCACCATGCCCGGCTAATTTTTTCTATATATGTATTTTCAGTTGTCCATATCATTTCTTTCTATTTTTTAGTAGAGACGGGGTCTCGCTCTTACTCAGGCTGGTCTCGAACTCCTGAGCTCAGAACGATCTGCCCGCCTCGGCCTCCCAGAGTGCTAGGATTACAGGCGTGAGCCACCCGCACCCGGCCCCAGACTAGGCTTTAAGGGGTCTTTCATGCATCCTCTCTCAGGAACCCTCCCCATGCCAGGAGAACAAGCCAGGGGTAGCCTGCTGGAGGGTGAGAGACCCTGTGGAGGAGAGAGAGCCCAGCTGTCCCCGCCAAGACGAACACAGACCATCCAGGCAACCCTCAAGCATCTAGCCAGGGTCAGCATAGTAAAAATTGATCCACATTTCCCAGGGGTAATTCTGCAGTACGTGAGCCACATTTATATAATAACATGTTTATGCAGTTTGACCCAGTCATTTTAATTCCAGTATCTTATTCTAAGAAAATGATTAAACCAATGTATAAGGTTATTTAAACAATATTTTGCATAATAGCAAAAGTTTAAAACACTTTAGTGTTCATCAGGAGTGGGATGATTAAATTAGGATGCATATATACAGTGGAATACTCTGAAACTGACACAAATGATGACACAGCTCTAAAGCAAACTGTCCATACTATGCAGGGTGTCCCAAAAGTCACCATACATGGGGAAAATGGGAAATTGTAGCTGAAGGTACCTTTATTTACAAAATATTCATTATAAAATTTTACAAAATTTTCCCTTTGTATGGAGACTTTTGGGACACCCTGTATTCTTCTGTGAACAAGGCAATTTAGAAAGCATTAAATATTTTATAGTATGAACTTGTTTTTGAATACAATTAAATACAACTGTATCTGCATAGAAAGGTGTCTGGAAGGAGATATATATCTATATATATGGATATGTATATAAATTATAAACAGTAGTTTAATCTGGAGAGGCATTATAAATGATTTTTCAGTTTCTACTCTGGAATTTTGTGTATGTGAATCTTTGAAAGTCAACATCTATTTTAATAAAATAATAAAAACAATGACATTATTTTAACTTTGGAAAAATATTAATATAATGTGTATATAGCTGTACTGCAAAGCTGCATGTAACACTTACAGCTATTTGATTTCCTTGGATGTAACTCTCAGGGTAATCTTAATGGAACTGCTCATTCACGGGACAGTGGATAATTCTGGTCTTTTTTCTTCCCACCAGATGGCCAAGTAGCAAGTACATGTCACAACTGAAGTTTAGACAGCAGGCTGTATTTCCAAGGACATTGGATTTGGAGTCAGAAGACTTCGGTTCAGTATTGGCTTCTCCTCTCTGAGTTTTTGTTTCTTCCTCAGTAAAACTGGGCTTCCTTCATCAAACAATAAACATACCTTGAGTATTAGTGTGTGCAGGCCCTGTGGCTGGGTGCTGGGGGTCCAAGCACCTGTGATGCTTCCCCTCAGAGTAGTGATGGGAGAATCGATTCCTAAATGAACAAAAATATAACAGGAAATGGAATTCCAGGCACTGGGATGTACTTTCAGTAGTTTCATTAAGCATAGGAAATGAAACTGGATCTATTATGAAGTAGGTGGTATAATATAGCGGTTAAGAACTTGGGCTCTGTAGCCGAATTGCCTGAGTTCAAATCCTGGCTCCACCAGAATTTGGGGGATGTTGCCTAACCTCTCTTTTAGTTTCCTCCATCTGTAAAATGGGAGTAAGAACTGTGGTTCTCCTTATGTGCTTTTTGTGAGGATTAAATGAGTTACTACATGTAAAGCACTTAGAACAGTGTCTAGCACATATAGACACTCAATATATGCTCAATAAATATTAGCTGTTATTATTTGGGATGGAGAACACATCAGACCAGGTATTTCTAACATAGATATGACCAAGTTGATATCAGAGGGTGATCTGGTTGTGACAATTTTCTCTCTGCTTGTAGCTGGGCTTCATTTATATCATCTGGCTCACTAGGTCAATGTTCACTTACTCTCTTGCTGGTGCATAAACATCCTCTCAAGGCTTTGTGTGCCCCTGGCAAGAATGATATTCCCAGCTAGAGGAGGGAGCTCTAGAAGCAACTGCTGGAAACTCCAGACCAGCTCTCCAGGTCCACGTGGAGAAGAAGATGGGGTATTTAGCTGCCTAGTAGGGGCTGCTGATTCTGCCTATTATTTTAAGAGATGTGGCGTGTTTGTCTTATTGTTCCAATTATGCATGGCTTCCATTCCCAAAGTCTTCACATGGTCCAAGATGGCTGTTAGATTTTCAGTTATTCTATCTACATTTTTATCTATTAAATTTAATTAATTAATTAATTTTAGAGACAGAGCCTTGCTCTGTTGCCTAGGCTGGAGTGCAGTGGTGCAATCATAGCTCACTGTAACCTCAAACTCCTGGGCCCCAGCAATCCTCCTGCCTCAGCCTCCCCAGTAGCTAGGACTACAGGCAGGCAGCTCCATACCCAGCTACTATCTACATTTAAAAATTTTTCTTAATGATTTATGCAATCTGGGTAAATTAAGGAAATGGCCCTTATATGGGGCATATATGTTTTGCAAATACATTTAATCATATGTATTCCAAATATCTTTGCCCATTTATTATGTATTTGTTTTCAAATTGTTTTTCTAACATAAAGACATTTTCCTCTCCAAAGAGAATTCTGTAGGAATTCTGTAGAATTCTGTAAGAGAATTCTTTTCCCTACTTGCTATTCTAGGGTAGGTCAAGAAAGTTTTCTGGAAGAAGCGACTTTTAATTGAAAACTCCATGAGCGAGAAGCACAAATCAGGCGAAAAGAGCAGGGAAGAGTGTTGCCAGCAGAAGGAACAGCAAGTGCTTCGTCTCTCTTTCATGGTGTCACCTCTACTCTCAGCATATCTGCTCCACCCCCCTCCTGTTCCTGACTGGCGTCCTCGGCCATTTTTGATCCCATTTAGCTGGCTTGCTCCTGGCCCACCCTGACCTTGACTATTTCCTTCAGCTTGGCTCTTTCCCTCTTTCAACTGGTCCATCCCAATTTTTCGGTCCAAGGTGAGAATTTGCTATGCTAGCTCATACAGTCATAGGTTGACTGGGTAGGGTGGAGTGATGGTGGTACAGATTAGATAATATGAAATAAAATGATGACACTTCTCTTTTTATAGCAGGAATTTAGGGTGGCAGTCTCTGATGAAGAGGGGTGTTGTTTTGGTATGTAATGACTGACATTGTAGTTCAGTATGCACCCACCTTCTCAGTCTTTCTTTTTTTATTTTTTAGAGACAGGGTCTTACTCTGTCATCCAGGCTGGAGTGCACTGGCACGATCATAGCTCACTGCAGCCTTGAACTCCTGGGCTCAGATGATCTCCTGCCTCAGCCTCCTGAGTCGCTGGGGTTACAAGCCTGAGCCACTGAGCTTGGTTATTCTCAGTCTTTATGTCAATGAAGGACATGATAAACACTCATATATTAATCAATATATCAGTTGGCTTAGGTGAAGTTATGCTGAGGTAAAAATTGATGGTAAGATCTCATTGGCTTAAAACGAACATTTTACACATGTTACCTGGCCAATGCTAACTGGCTTCGGCTCTGCTATCTTCTACAGTTTTCTTACCCCAGGACACAAGCTTAAGGAGAGCTCTTATCTGGGACATACTGCTTACCTGGTATAAGGAAAAGAGAAAGATGGTGGAACCATACGATGGCTCTTAAAGCTGTTTGGAAGGGGCTTTCATCACTTCTGTTGACATTCCATTGGGAAAAGCAATTCCATGGCCACGCCTGAGATCAATGTGGAGAGAGGATACTCCTCCCATAGGAAGAGGGGTTAAATATTTTGAATAAACATTCTTCCATAGTTCATCACAGCCAGTATCATTAGTCCCATTTTGTAGGTGAGAAACTAAGGCTAAACGAGGTAAGTTGATTAAGGTCATAGATTAGAACTCAGCTCTGTCTGGCTTCAAAGTCAAATCACGCAGTCTCTTTTTGAGAATTTTTTTTAACACTATGTAGGCCCCAGGAATTGTAATTTATTCTGGGTCACAATGACTTCTCATCAGCCCCAGAAGCTTCTCCATGAAAATTTCTAAAGCTAAACCACCTTTAAATCTTTCTGGTAGAATGCGAAGTTAGAAAAGGGTCAGGCTTGGGGAATTGCCCCCATGAGAGCCGACTCTATTTCATTTGGTCATTTTTTAAAACTGTTGAATTATTTATCTGCTTTATGGGTTTGTAGATCCTTTGGATGGGGATCGCCTATCAGCTATTACCTTTTGTTTTTGTGTTTTCTTGTGAGTGTCTGAGCTCCTCAAGCTGAAATTTTTGAAACTTCTACATTACATTGGATATTTATGTTCACAAACAGTATTAGCGGGGTGGAGAGAGTGCAACTCATCTACTTTTGCCAAAGAGCAACACTTTGAAATTGAGATAGTGAGTAGAAAAGCAGAGAATCTTGAAGTGGGGATTGGGCGCAGAGGTTACAGCCAACACAAAGAATCCTTCATTGTTTTTGTAAATATCTGTTAATTTCCCTTGCCTTTGGTGCAGTCTTGGGGCGTCAGAGCCTCTGGTTCCCCAGTGCATGGTACTGTATGGTAACAATGGGTAGGTTTTGACTTGCCGGGTTGTGCATGTCCATCAGGGCAGAAGATTAGGGTGAGGTCAGTGATTCGCCTAGGACACTCAATTTAACGAGGCACTTGCACGAACTCGAGAGTTCGCTCTCCTCGCTCCAGCCCAGGTCCTGGTGCCCATTATGCATTTATCATAACTCTGCTGCTTGAAATGCCCCAGGCAAGCTTACCTATGAGAATCACCTGCCCCCCTTCCCCCGCAGACACGCAGAAGAACGCGGAGGGCCTCCCAGCCCAGTTACTTTGCTCCGCCGGTGAGGCTGATTTCCAGGTTACTGTGTACAAGTCCGGCCCAGGCTTGTGTGCGGAAGACCGAGAAAGGGAGCGCGCGTGTGTGCCGGTGTCAGGCCGGGCGGCTCCATATCCGGGTGGACCGGGTGGGTGGGGCCGCCCCTCCCTCCAGGTCCGGTGGTGAGTTGGGGGCGGGGAGTGACGTGCAGAGATTCCCTTTTGCCCCTTCGGATCCCAGAAGGGGCGGCGGAAGGAACGCCGGGGTAACAGGGCGTGGATCTAGGGCGTGCCCACCTTGCACATCGGCCCTCAGGAGTGCCCCTCGCCCCCAGGCCTGGGCGGCCGCGGGCCACGAAGGGCGAGGAGGAGGAACCCGAAGAGGGCTCGCCTGACCGGCCACCCGCTCCGAACTTGCCGGGGAAACTAGTGCGGAGGGAGGGGCCGGGCCCTGGCCGCAGCGAGAGGAGGGGCGGCCGCAGCTGCATCCAGCCCCGTTGGCTTCCTTCCCAGCTCTCCTTTGCCTCCTCCTCCTCTTCCTCCTGTATGAGTCAGGCATTTCCCGGGGATTTGGAGCAGCCACGCGCGGCCCGGGCGCCTGGAGCTGTAGCAGCAGCAGCCGCTGCCGCCGCCGCGCCGGGGCCGCCACCGCGGCGGGCACCCGCGTCCCGGGCGCGCACGGACCATGGAGAGGGCGGCCCAGGGCGCAGACGGCGGCGGGGGCAGCAACAGCAGCAGCCGCAGCAGCAGCCGCGCCACCTCGGCGGGTTCCTCGCCCTCCTGCTCCCTGGCCGGCCGGGGGGTCTCCAGCCGGTCGGCGGCGGCCGGGCTCGGCGGCGGGGGCAGCCGCAGCAGTCCCGGCTCGGTGGCCGCTAGCCCGTCCGGGGGAGGCGGCCGCAGGAGGGAGCTGGCGCTCGAGGGCGTGCTCAGCAAATACACTAACCTCCTCCAGGGTTGGCAGAACAGGTAACGCGCCCGCTGCCCGCGCCACCGCGCGCCCCTCCCTGCGCGCCGCCGTGTGTGTGTGTGTGTGTGTGTGTGTGTGCGCGCGCGGGCGCGCGCGATGGTGCCGCCAGTAAACGGGATGCTGCCTCCGCACGGTGTCCTTCCTTCGTCCCTGCTCCCCTCCAGGTGGGGTGCCCAGGATGGGGCGCGCTGTGGCCCTATCCCGAGACCGCACCGCAGTGGCGAGGAGGGAGGCGAGAGCCCCGGTTTTCTTCTGTGTTGGCACCTGCAAGGACTGGAGTGGCAGGGAGAGCGCGCTGGTCCCTGTGCTCTGCCCGCTGTTTCTCGCACCCCTGAAGAATGACTGGGAAAGGGAGGTGCAGGAGGCGTGCTTTGTGCCCGGTTGAAAAAGCGTTAGCACGTCTGGTCCCATCACAGCAATTGTCTCCATAGCATAGCTCATTTTAAACTTTGGTGTTTAAAAACAACGCTACTACCGACAGAAAACCTGCCGCTTGTCATCCTCGGCGCCCCCCGGCGCGCGTACATACCCACTCCCCAGCTTATGGTTTGCAATCGCCAGTCTTTGTAACGGAAGTTTTGTTTAAAAAAAAGACGACACCCTCTCCCTTTTCAAAATTGACAGTTTGCTGTTTAAATTATTATTTCCTCTTCAGGTGCCCTTTGAAGTTCCCTGCTCACTCTCCCCTCACAGTTGGGAAGCCTAACTATTGATAACGTGGAAGGAGGGGATGCCAAGGAGAGGGTCTCACATGTGCTTGCGGCGGGGGTGGCGTGTGGACCACCGCAGTGAGGAAGCCAGGAACGAATGTGGCACTGCTCTTTGCTTTTTGGTTTCTTCATTTTGTTTTTCAGAAACAAGTCAGGGGGCAATACAAATGCCCACGTGAGGAGAACAGTACTTTGGTGGGGTCTTTTGTCCTGTCTTTGTTAGCCCTTGGATCTTAATAGACTTGGGGCTCTTCAGGATGTTTGCGAGATTTGAATCACACTCCGGAGAGTCTTGCTTGTCTCTGCTCAGTAGACTGGATTATCTCTTCCCATTGGTTGTGTGGAAGTGTTCAGATTGCTTCCATCTGAGACATATCGGGCAGTTATTTTTGTGAAACTTAACTTCGAGGAAGATGACTTCTGAAGTAGGGAAACTGAGTTGTTTTTATACTGATATTCTAGATATAGAACTTTGAGAGTCAGCTAGGTTTCCTTGGAGTTCTGTTATTCTGTTAGAAGTTGCACTTAACTTTTGAATCCTTTCGTTTCTCAAAATAGCCCCAATGCCCGCTGCTGCCTCTCCCTTTCCGTCTTCTGTTCGTGAAAGCTGAGAAAGAATAGGTAGAGTGCGTAGGACGAGAGATATGAGATGACTAACTCTGATTTCAGTTCTTGGTAATTGTGTCTTGTTAATGGCAACGTAGGGTGCCTCGTTAGTGGCAGCATTTTGTCTGTTTGTTGGCCAATCACTTTTAATGCTTTTTCTTCAAGTAGCTTATGAGGCGACAGAGCTTTTACCCTGGATTGCAGTTATTTCACTTGCTTGGGAACGGTTTTTTTACTGAAATGTGTATTAAAGGATTTGTTCTTTGGAGTGGATTTAGGAGGAATTGATGTAACATTCTTTTGCATAATTTTAAACCCACTGTGGTGTTAAGATTGGAGGCAAGTTTGAGAAGAGGTAAAGTTAATAATAGTTAACAATGCATACGTGATTGCAGGGTACCTAGGTGAAATGTGGTACTGTGTACACTCCTGAGCGTGTGAAGTGAGGTCTCATCTTTATTGAGTTTGTTTACTGTGATTTGTAGCTGTCTGCTAGTGTAGACTCACTGTTTTCCATGTCTACCACTGACTCCAAAAGCATTGTCTCTAACGGTTAATGTCTCAGTGTCAGGGTTTATATTTTCCACATTGTGTTCTCTGAACTGTGGCCGAGGGTCCAGTAGTGGTCTGCAGAAGATTTATGAGGACTGTGATTGCACACTTTTCCCTTCCTTAGGGATCTTACAAAGCTGCAGTCACCATTCCCTGGGCCGGTACCAGTACTGGTCCCTGGCCTGTTAGGAACCAGGCTGCAGAGCAGGAGGTGAGCAGCATGTGAGTGAGCGAAGCTTCATCTGTATTTACAGCCACTCCCCATCTCTCCTATCACCTGAGCGCCGCCTCCTGTCGTATCGGCAGTGGCATTAGATTCTCATAGGAGCTCAAACCCCTCTCTGTAAACTGTTCATGTGAGGGATCTAGGTTGCACGCTTCTTAGGAGAATCTGATGCCTGATGATCTGAAATGGAGCTGAGGCGGTGATGCTAATGCTGGGGAGCAGCTACAAATACAGATTATCATTAGCAGAGAGGTTTGACTGCACGAGACCATAATAAATCAATTGCTTGAAGACTCATCAAAACCCTGTCAGTGGCTGGGCGCGGTGGCTCATGCCCGTAATCCTAGCACTCTGGGAAGCTGAGTCGGGTGGATCGTTTGAGCGCAGGAGTTTGAGACCAGCCTGAGCAAGAGCAAGACCCCATCTCTACTAAAAACGTAGAAAGAAATTAGCTGGACAACTAAAAATATATATAGAAAAAATTAGCCGGGCATGGTGGCGCGTGCCTGTAGTCCCAGCTACTTGGGAGGCTGAGGCAGGAGGATCGCTGGAGCCCAGGAGTTTGAGGTTGCTGTGAGCTAGGCTGACGCCATGGCACTCTAGCCCGGGCAACAGAGTGAGACTCTGTCTCAAAAAAAAATAAAAAAACCCTATCAGTGAATGGCAAATGACAATGTAATAATAAAAGAAATAAAGTGCACAATAAATGTAATGCACTGAAACCATCCCTCCCACCCCCCAATGCCCACCCAGTCCATGGAAAAATTGTTTTCCGTGAAACCGGTCCCTGGTGCCAAAAAGGTTGGGGACTATAATTATAAAGGGAAAACTGGATCAGTAAAAAGGAAGAGAGAAGAGGACAAAAGTAGAAACCTTGAAAATGTATTCATTTGTTCAATTAATTTATTTATTCAGAAACTATTTATTGAGCAACCTACTATGTGGCAGACACTATTCTAGGAGCTGGAGCTACTCCAGTGAACAAAAAAAAAAAAACCACAGGAGTGTCTTTTCACGAAGTAGTGGAGGAGACTTAGAATTAAAGAGTAGGAAGAGCCTATCCTTCCCTAGTCTAGGGAGATGCTTTGGTGTAAATAGGTGGGCTAACTCGTTCAGGTTGTCTTTCTTTTTGGGCCTCATAGCACCTTCCTTTGGCAGTTTTTTTTTGTGATAAATTGCCTGCAGTTAATGATAAATCTCCAGCCACAAAGTTCTAGGTGCCTCTGTGCTATTGATAATACTCTTCACCAGCTCCCAGGACTTAACACCAATCACCCACTGACAGTTTTTACCCTGGTGTCTTGTTGAATGTCCTCAAGTTGCTGTAAAGCTTATATTTTAACATTCAGCATCATATTCTGCCTTTATTTGTGGCACCCTCAGTCCCCTCACCACACCCTTAAGAAGGCAGTTTGGGCCAGAACACAAAATAAATGACACAAAGGGAGGTCACAGGGAGAATTAAGACCAGGACCCAGATCACATTCATTGGATGGGCTCATGAAGTAATCAGTGTGAGGAAAACATGCATTAAGGGTTTTCTCTGATATGTTAATATAGAAATCTAAAGAAAATATTTCAGATATAATAACGTATAGATTTATAGGATGGCATTGAAGAGTAAATGTATCTAAACAAATGAACAAAAAAAATTTCATAAAGTGGAAAGTGCTATGAAGGTTAAAAGGTGATGGGCCAGGCGCAGTGGCTCACTCCTGTAGTCCTAGCACTCTGGGAGGCCAAGGTGGGAGGATTGCTTGAGCTCAGGAGTTCGAGACCAGCTTGAGCAAGAGTGAGACCCCATCTCTATTAATAAAATTAAAAAAAAAATAAAAAAGGATGATGAGATAAAGGTAAGTATTTACAGGACTAATTTCAAGTGTGGATCTAATGTCTTTATTGCTATGCACATTTTAATCTAGAGCACTATCACCCATTTTTTGGTTTTCATATAGATTGAACCAGGGGGAGAGTAAACCCCAAGAACTTGGGGAGGCAGATCACATAGCACCTTGTGGGCTAGGATAAGAATTTCAGACTGTGTTTTGGTTGCCCAGAAGGATTTTAGGCAGGAAGGTGACATAGTCTGATTACTTCACTCTGGCTACTGTGAAGAGATGAGATTTTCAAGGGGAGCATGGAGCATGGAGACCAGTTAGGAGCCCATCACAGTGGTCCAGTTAGGGGATGCTGAGGGCTTGGACTTGGGAAGGGAGGGGAATTGGACAGAAGGGATAGGTCTGGTGTGGAGAGGATGGACATTGCGGATGGATTGCAAGTGGAGGTGAGAGAAAGAGAGGCCAAGGGTAACTCTTGAGTTGTAGGCCTGAGAGGCTGGGAGGTCGAGGTGTCCTTTGCCAGGGTGAGGATCAGAGGAGAGGAGCGTGTTTGTGGGCAGGATGAGGTAGGACCCAGAGTTCTGTTTGGGCCATATTCAGTTTGAGATGCCCATGCCTAGCAAGAAATTGGCTGTATGAACTCTAATTGGCCCTTAGGCTTACTCTCAAAATCTTACTCCCAAACCAAAATGGAACTACTCTGGGGTTGCTCATAACATTGTGTGCTTGAGGAAATAATTTCTAATTGGATCTAGGAATTGTTATATTTAAATATTTGAGGGTCAACATTACCATTGACTTTTTGTTATCTGGAGAAAAGAGGACACTGACCTCCAGTTCTTTTTTTTTTTTTTTTGGTGATTGATGGGGTTGTAAGAACTTAATAAAATATTGAAAGGAAGATCTTGACTAGGATAAGGAAGACAAGTGTTGGCAAAAGAAAAGACCTCAGGCCACGGATAGACATTTATTTGGGCAGGAACAATAGAGTGGACTTCGGGTTCAAATCTTGACATCAACAATTAACACACGTGTGACCTTGGGCCAGTTTCTTAATTGCTCTGGGCTTCAGTTTTCTCTTTTTTAAATGGGGAAAACAATATTACTCTTCTCATTAGTTTGAGGTGGGGATTACATGAAGTACTGGTGTATAAGGGACAGAGAATAGTGCATAATAGGATACTGAGAAGAGGTTGCTATTATTGGATCTTCAATTAATCCTTTCTTAAATGGACTCTTTCTGGCCCATAAAATTCTTGGTTTTCGTTTTTGAGTGCTGTGGTTACCCTGGGACCACATTAATATAATTATTGCAGAGTTCTTTGGGGAGAAGATGTTGACTTCTTTTTGAAGGATCAATTTATTTTATTATTATTTTTTATTAGAGATGGGGGTCTGGCTATGGTGTCCAGGTTGTTCTTGAAACTCCTGGGCTCAAGCGATCCTCTGCCTCAGCCTCCCCAGTACCTGGGACTACAGGCATGTGTGCCACCATGCCTGACTTAGAGGAGTCAATTTAAATGTGAAACTTGGAAAAAAACATTTACAGCTTCCCTTCCCCAGCCTCTAATCCTTCTCTTTTGTCTCTGCTTTATTTCTCCCCATATTCCTTGCTACCATCTGACATCCTTTAGGTTTTACAATTTTTTGGTTTCTCTGCACTAGAACATAAGCTCCCTGAGGATAAGAGAATTTTGTCTGTGTTGGTCACTGCTATATCCCCAGTGTTGGAAACAGAGTCTGGCATACAATAAGGGTAAAGTAAGTGTTGTCGACTGAATAAGAAAATGAATAAATGACAGAGAAGAAATCAAACAAGGGCTTAGTTCCAGTTTGGCCAATGTTAGTTATTATTAATATTGTAATTCTTGGTTCTGTCCCTGCTCATTACCTGGTCCTTGTGTTAATGTTTATCATTTGTCCTGCTCTCTGCAAGCATCAGTCTTTGTCTTCTGGGTCAGGGAATCTGACTTTTCTTGTGACGTGCACACCCTGACTTAGGGTCCACCACAACCCACCCAGGTGGGCTGTTAATGAGCAAATATCCAGGGTTTGCTTTTGGGGATGTGGTGGTTAGCCTCCAGCATTTTGGGATCACTTGTCCCATTTAACAAAGTCACTGGGGCATATATTAATTTTTAAAGCCACATTGAATTAAAATGCTTTTTGAGTATTCCAATACTTTTAAAGGTAATTGGTGATGTCAGGGTTGAAAATCACTGCTCTGCATTTTATATTCTTGCCTATGTGAGCTTAGCAAGTGTTTGCACATCTTGTTGTCTAGTCTACCAGGTTGTGTTGAGCCTGTGCATTAAAATCCTTTAGGGGCACTAGATTGCTTCATTGACAGTAATAATAAAGGGATGGTTGTCTAGGTTACAAAACAGTGTATAATGTGATTTATTCACTTATGGTTCAAACTGTTTTTTGAGCACCTGCTTTGCGTTAACTTCTCCTCGCAGGGTCCGTCCTCCCCCTCCTTTTGTGTGTGTGTGTATTTGAGGAGATTTACACCAGAAAGGCTGCCATGGTTTTCTTTGGTTGGTGGGATGATGGGTGATTTTTATTTTCTTCTCTTTTCTTGTTTCTTAAGTTGAACTTGAATCTGTTTTGTAATTTGAAAATGTTGTCGAGAAAAAGGAAAACTTCTCATACCTTTTCATATAATCCCTGAATGAGTTTTGGGGGTAAATTTGAAGTCTAACATACATTGAAAAAAGGACACAAATCATAAGTGTAAGCAGTTCAATAAGTTTCACGAACAGAACACACCTAGATCAAGAAATGGCAGCACCACCCCACTTCCCCCATTCCCCTACCCACCGAGAGTGTACACTGTTCTGACTTCAGCACCAAAGAGTAGCGTGGCCTCCTTCGAACTTTGTATCATATAGTCTGTGATCCATGTGATCTTTTGTGTCTGGCTTTCTTCTCTTAACATTATGTTTGTGAGGCTCGTTCATGTGTCCGTGTATAGTTCTGGTCTGTTTGTTTTCACTGCTGTTTGGTATTCCAAATACACTAACTACATGTATATCTGTTATAGATTGATATTTGAGTTCTTCCAGGTTTTTGGCCCTTACCGATAGTGCTGCTGCGAGCATTCTAGTACGTGTGTTTTGGAGAACGTATGTACACATTTCATAGGATGTATACGTAGAAGTGGAAATATTGGGGTATAGTGTTTGCAAATGTCCAGGTTATTAAATACTCCGGAGAGTTTTCCATAGTGGTTGTGTCCATCAGCACCCCCAACCGGAAGTGTATGAGGGGTGTGGGTGCTCCACATTCTCATCCACACTTGATATTGTCCCTTGTTTTCATTTTAGCTAATCTGGTGGTTGTGTGGTAGTATCCCATTGTGATTTTAATTTGCCTTTTCCTGATGGCCAATGAAGTTGACCACCTTTTCAGGTGTTTATTAGCCATTTGGATGTCATGTTTTGAGAGTTGCTATTCAGGTTCTTTGCCCATTTATCTGTTGGGTGTCTGCCTTTTTCTTATTCACTTTTAAGAGATCTTTACGTTTTCTGTGTACGAGTCCTTTGATGAGTATACGTACACATCTGCACAGCACCGTTTATATAGAAAGCAGTTTCCGTCTTTCTCTCTGTGGTTTGCCATGGCATCTCTTACTAGTGTCTCAATAAACCCAAACTGATAATATTAATGAAGTCACATTTTTCAGTTTTTTCCTTTTATGATTGGTTCTTTTTGACTCCTGTTTAGGAAATCTTTGCCTACTTCTGGTAATGAAGACATTTTATGATGTTTTCCTTTAAGAAGAAAAATGACTTATTACTTAGAATGTTTATTATTAGAAGTTCAAGTTGACATTGGGGGAACATGGATTGCTGGCCAAAGCAATACTAGATTTAAGACTTTCAGTCTGTATTAGTTTCCTGTGGCTATTATAACAAATTACTACAAACTTGGTGGCTTAGAACACTACAAATCTATTCTCCCAAAGTTCTGGAGGCCAGAAATCCCAAATCAGTTGCACTAGGCCAAAATCAAGGTGTTGGCAGGACAAGGTGTTGGCTCTATCTCTGGAGACTCTAAGGGAAAATGTACTTCTTACTTCTAGCATCTGGTGGCTGCCAGCGTCCCTTGGCTTGTAACTGCGTCACTCATCTTTGCCTCTGTCTTTATATCGCCATCTTCTGTGTGCGTGTCAAATTTCCTTCTGTCTCCCTCTTAGAACTCCTGTGATTGTCAGATAAATCCAGGATAGTCTTCCCATCTCAAGATCCTTAACTTAATCACCTCTGCTGTATGTGAAGTCTTTACCATATAAGTCAACATTCGTAGGTTCCAGGGATTAGGATGTGGGCATCTTGGGGTGGGAGGAGGTCCTTATTCAGACTCTCATACAGTCATAGTTCTGAGATGGTTCTAAGATCTCTGTCTCCCTTCCCCATCCACCTTTCCCACCCCTCAGTGGTTACCGTGGTGACAGGCGTCCATCTCTTTCATGGGAGGACCCAGGTTGTTGTCATGACTGTAAGTGGGCCTGTTAGGAACAGTTGGTGGACTCATTCACCGCTGTCTACTAGGCAGACCCCTTGGGCAAATGTAAGGTAGGTAATATTGTGAGAGAACTTGTTTCTAATGCCTGTGAGTAAACCTAATTTCCTTTAATGGGCAAATCAGAATTTCTTTGGGATTTCTTTAAATACTTTTGAGCAATCAATTTTGGAAGTATACCTGTAATAATCTGTGGTTCCATTTTATTATCAGAATGACTTACTAGCTTGAGGACTTTTTTTTAAAGGTGTAATTAACATGCAGTAAATGCAGAGGTCTTAGGCGTTCTGTTTGATGGGTTTGACAATCGTTTATACCATATAACCATGGCTCCAAAAGGAACAGAACATTCTCTCCCTCCCCGCTACCCCCAGAAGTTTCCTTGTGCTTCATTACAGCCAGTTACCCTTCTGCTGCAATTCCTTCCTGATTTCTATCACTGTGAATTAGTTTTGTCTTTTCTTGGGTTTCATATAAATGGAACCATATAAAATATCCCTTTTGGAATCTGGTTTATTTATCTCAGCATAACGTTCTGAGATTTATCCATGTTGCTGTGCTTATCAGTAGTTTATAATTCGTTTCTTTTTGTTGTTGAGTGGTATTATATCCTGTGGATGTACCACGATTTGTCTATCCATTCACCTCTAGATGGACATTTGGGTGGTTTGCAGGTTTTGCTAGTACAGACAAAGCTGCTATTTGTGTGCCGGTCTTTGTGCGGGCATATGCTTTTATTTCTTTTGGGTTAATACCTGGGATTAGAATTGCTGGGTCATAGGATAGGTGTATCCTATGCAGAAAGTGCCAAACTGTTTTCCAAAGTGCCTGAACCATTTCACACTCCCACCAGCAGTGTGTAAGTGAATGGGTTGCTGCCCATCCTGGCCAACTTCATGTTGTTGCCTGGAGAACTTTGGGAAAGCGAGGACTGCCTCTTCCTCAAGTGACTGGCATTGCATCCGAGAGGGGCAGTCTGTAGGAGCACAGGCTGCTGAAGTTGGGCAGACCTCCTCACCTTTCCAGCTTTGCCTCCTTTTTGCCAGTTGACCTTGAGCAAATTATTTAACTCTTTGGGTCTTGGTCACCTCGTCTGTGAAATGATACTAACCTTGTAGCATTGCTGTGAAGCTACTGTAGGCACTGGTCCCGGAACGGTGCAGAGTGGGTTCTCAGCAGAAGTTTGTGGACTTGGAGTCTTATACTTTAGACAGACCAATGAGTGGCTTTGTGGAACCTAGTGGGTACATTGGCGGTCACTTAGCAAATCTGCAGGTGTGTCCCGGCCTTTCCTCCCACAGCATCAGGACCTGGTTGACTTAATGATTGGATGTGCCCAGTGGATGCTGTCTACCTTTGCTGCTTAGCTTGTGGTTTCTCACAATCTGCTCATGGATACTTGTCTGAGGACTCTGGGAAGAAAGAAGCAATGTGGGCCTTGGTGTCCTGAAGGAGGGTTGAAATGATTGTGCCGGAAATGTGGGAGGCTTTTTGCAGTTCTGCCTGGCTCCCACGGATGCGATTTGGGGCCTGGCCAAGACAGAATTAAAAAGAAAACCATCCAGAATTTGAATTTTGATAACCCAGACTGGATTGAATATGGTCACAGCCCAGAAAGAAAGTGCTTTGTTTATGCCTTGTGCAATGATATCAATAATAATGATAAAATTAGGAAACATTATCCACAGCCTTTTGTTACAAGTCTATTCTTTGAAGGTCAAAGAAGATATTTGAGCCATCAATAACTTTTTTTCTACTTGTGCTGTAGTTTTTAGGGGACTATTTATATTTTTGTGTGGTTTGGTCCCTTTCTATAAATACATTGATGAAAATAAGAAGAGTTGAAAGGCAATCAACATCAGTTTCTCATAACTCTTTTTCCAGGATGTTTTAAGTGTTTATCCGCAAGGCCAGCCATGTGGCCAGTGAAGGATGTGATCAGGCATGTGTGGGGATGGGGAGGTGGTGGGGTTCAGGTTCCCCCTACGTGTGGGTAGAACCAGGGGCTCTGCCCAGGTCCTGTGTTCAGGGGAGTCGAGTGGGTGAGGTGACAGATACTGATGGCCTTTAACTTGTCTCTGCAGCCGTTGCTCCATCAGAGCTGCGCGGGCTGCTATCAATGCAAGGAAAATCACTGCAACAGTTTACTTGGGCCTTTTGGTTGTTGAGTCTGGACAGAATTAGGAAATTTTTCAGGGCCTGAGTGAGCTGGCAGCATCATCCCCAGACATGTTCCTTTTTTGCATGTAATTAGGCCTAGTGGAATGTTTATACCCCAAGTATTTGTTGGGCACTTTTTGTGTATGTACCAAATGCCATGGGAGAAGCAGGAGACAGGAGAGAAAATGCACAGGCCCTGTCTTAAGGAGCTGCCAGGCTGTAACAGGGGTGGACAGATGTCTTCCGTAAAGGACCAGATAGTGTGGGCTATATAGTCTCCATGGCAACTACTCAGCTCTTCTATTGTAAACACATGAGTGTGTCTGTGTTCCAATAAAACTTTATTTACAAAACAGGTGTGGGTGAGACATAGCCTTCAGGATGTAGTTTGACCATGCCAAGTCTAAAATAACACCCAGACCCCTATGCAAGCAGTCAAGGCAGCCTAGTGCTAAGGATATAGACTCTTGAGGTCCAACAGCCTATGTTTGAATCCTGGTTCTGCTCTTTATTACCTGTGTGACCTTGGACAAGCTATTTAACCTCTCTGTATCCAGTTTCTTTATCTTTAAAATGGGAATAATACAGTATCTGTGTCATAGAGTTTTGGGGATCAGCTGAGAAGCTGAGTGTAAAGAGTTTAGGACAATGGCTGGCACGCAGAAAGCACCGTTAGATGTAACCTGCCTTTGTCATCCAGAATGGTGAGTGCTGTTGTAGAGAGAGAGCACCACCTCCACCTGGAATATAGGACATAAGTGCCTGGTGAAGGAAGACCTTCTAGAATGTTGAGGAGAGGAGTTCACCACACAGATCAGGGCTTGAATAGGGCTTCCTTGGTTGTAGGCTCTGTGAGTATGAAGGTTTGGCAGCATGAAACGGCAGATAGATTTGGCATGGCTGAAATGCAGGCTGTATGTAGGGTGTTGGCCAGAGATGAGACTGTAAAAGATAGACCAGGCTATAAAATGCCCCTTCCTGAAGGACCTCCTAAGTCACTGACACGACAAATCACACATGTCTGTTTTGCCACAAGAGGAACACTGTGACTATTCACAGGCCCAAGAAGCATCAAACACTTCATGTATTAAATATATTATCCAATTTAATCTTTAAAATGAGATAGGGGTATCACAGATCTATCTATTCTCTGCTTCTTCTATAGTCATAGGACCCCAGTTTTTAGCTAGATACGTGGCTGTCCAAAATAAAATTATATTCATATCCCTTCTTTCCTTTGCAGCTAGGGATGGCCATGAGATTATAATCTAGATATAAGTAGAGTTGTCACATAGTAATTTCCTGGAACCTTCTTTGTACTCTTCCTATTTTTTACTTTCCTCCTGGAATATAGACATGGTAGCTGAAACTGGAATACAGACATGATGGCTGGAATCCCAGTAGCCATCTTGAACCTTGAGGTGACTAGGATGAAGGCCATCAAAACAGAAGAAACCTGGCCTCAGAGGACTCTGTGGATCAGAGCCACCTCACAAATCTGGGGCTGTAACCTCTGGAATTTTGGGGGGAGAGAAAGGAGGGAGCAGGAATAAACTTATTTTGTAACCTACTAGTCACAGTCAGGTCTAACCCTAATTGATACAGATAGAATCCCTATTTTACAGATGAAGAAACTGAGGCATAGAGTGACGTAAGTTGCATGGTTAATAAATTGTGGAGCCAAAATTTGTCCAACTCCAAAGCATATTTTTTTTTTCTTTCTTTTTTTTCTTTTGGGACAGAGTCTCACTCTGTTGCCTGGACTAGAGTGCTATGGGGTCAGCCTAGCTCACAGCAACCTCAAACTCCTGGGCTCAAGCAATCCTCCTGCCTCAGCCTCCCGGGTAGCTGGGACTACAGGTGTGTGCCACCACACTGGCTAATTTTTTCTAGTTTTAGTTGTCCGGCTAATTTCTTTCTATTTTTAGTAGAGATGGGGTCTTGCTCTTGCCGAGGCTGGTCTCGAACTCCTGAGCTGAAGTGATCCTCCCACCTCTGTCTCCCAGAGTGCTAGGATTACAGGTGTGAGCCACCGTACCCGGCCTCCAAAACATATTTTCTTTCTGCTACTCTGGGAAGAACTTGGAGATCTTCTACCCGCTCATTTTATAGATGAGATCACTGAGGGCTTTGCTTCAGGGTAAATCAGGACCAGCTTGTTCCACTGCAAGATAATCATTATTTGGTGTTTCTCCCTCCTTCTCTTTCTCTCCAGCCATGGCCTTCTCAAAGAAGGAGCTCCCGTATTTCAATTAGTGATGTCGTAGCCCTCCCTTGGGTGGAATCTCTTTCTGAGAGTAGGTTGTCTTTGGTGGTTTTTTCTGGTTAGAAACTCTGTTTCAGGGCTGTGTGTTTAGAGCTTTCTCCTTAGACGACCTTGCCAACTCCTGCCACCTCTGGGCTGGTCCTCAGTAATGACTTTCCTTGCCTGGATTGTCCTTTCTGCACTTGGGCATTTAGGCCCAGATGAGAGGGCTCTTTGGCCCTGTGACTAGCTGTGAGTGCTGACAGATGAATCTTGATATATGCAGAGGGCTCCTAATTCGTTACCCTCAGAGTGTGGACTTTGGCTGAAGTAGGGTCATGCCTTTGCGGAAAGTACTTTGCTTTTGGGATTCTTGTGTATCTGAGTTCCACCCTATTACTAATACCTTAAAAATGGGCCTTCCAACCCCCTTGGCTGACCACACAGCGTAGAACTTTTCTGTGTGCATAGCTGACTCATTTAGTGGATTGGGCCCTAAAAAGTTGAGCAGAACAAAAGCCAGTGTGTGCTATAGTGCTGCTGAGAGAACGTGTTGCACATGGATTATATAGCATTTCACATTGGTGTTTCTCTTTGCTCTAGCAAATTTCTTTGTGGTAATTTTTATTAGCTTGGCTAATGTGTGCCTTTTTCTTTTTATGAGAAGTCTGCAGCTGTTACCTTGGCCCAAAGTGCATCATAACACTATTATAGTTGCTTAGTTAATTTGGAATTTCCTGTAACTGAAATTTCTCTGTCAAATATCGGTTTTCATGATTCCTTCGCAGTCAGCTGAAACTCGGGAAAATGGTATTCAAAGCCAAAACTTCATGGTCTTGTCTTGTGTTGAATAACAGGGTAGGCTATTTTTTGTGGGTTGGACATAAAGATATGCTTCAGAAACTCTTTGTATCAAAGAAAGAGGGCTAAGCATGTGTCTGTGAAATCAAGTTTAAGTTTGGATGAAGTTGTTTTTTTTTTTTTTTTGAATATAAGCAACATGTGACCTAACTTGGACGAAACTAAACTGTAGTTATTCATGTCATGGAATTGTCTGAATTTCTGTTTATCTAAATGCTTGCTTCCTTTTCCTTTCCAGCACTGTAGTGTTATTGGTATTTTTAGTATATTTTGTTTTGTTTCCTTCTTTATTTTTGCTTTGTTGCTTATTTAAAACTTTAAATTTTGTGTAACAACTAAATGTAACTTGTGATCTGATGTTTTCTTTTCCTATAGATGAGATCTTTAACAATGATTGGCAAAATTGGTATAAAGTCTATAGAGAATAGTACTGTATCCATGTTAAGTATTTGATTTTATCATTTGTACACCGAAGTATTTCAGAGTAAAGGGGCATTATGCTGGCAACTTACAAGAGGTTCAGGGAAAAATAATTTATAGCAATGGCGGTAAAATGTTAATAGTTCTTTAGTAGTAAGTAGTTCTTTGTATCATTCTTGTAACTTCTCTGTAACTTTGAAATTATATTGCAAGGTTAACAAAAATTCATTTGGCCTGTTAAAAACAAAAGGCTGTGGGGTGTGTGGTATGTACTTCTTGGATGAATATAACATATATCTAATAAAAATTATCCAATTTGCCTTAACTCTACTAAAGTGGCCACTGAGGCATCCATTCTGTAGGCTTCATCCAGATGGGTTTGGAAAATGCCCTGGTGTGCTAAAAATGATTCTTAGACAATTCCAGACATTAACTACAGTGAAATTGACTGAATTTGTTAGTGCCTGTGAGCAATTGTCCATTAAACTAGGTAAAGCCAGCATATTTGCAGCTTATGAAAGGACTATTAAACCAAAGGCTTGGGAGATTTGTGTTTTTATCCCTTCCCTGTTTAGTTGTTTTTGTCTTATATAAATGTCAACTTGTTTTTTCATCTGTAAATGGGATGAAGTGGGAAATATATTGCTTGTTTCCTCATGAGTCCAACACAGGAAAATTAAAATGAATTAGCATTTATAAGCACTTTTAAACCTACAGATTTATTATTAATATATAATTCTATTATCTAGAATTGTGGTGACACTTGTTTTAAAATTGCTTGTAAAACATTTTTTGAGTAAAGCGGACAAACAGAATGTGTCCTTGGAATTTTTGTCCAGTTTCTAAGGGTAGCCTCTCTGTACCCTTGGTGGCCTTGCCTTAATGGGCCTATAGATGTAGACTTTGGGGCCTGAGGTCAGTGAATTACGTACCTCAATGTCAAGCTGGCAGATGTTCGCAGTTGATGCATAATTTAGCTGTCGCTCAGAGTCCAAGGTTCACGGGCCTATCTCCTGATGCAGGTCTATGCTGTCAGTGGTTTCACCCCTTACGAGGGATTTTGCTTTCTCTCTTTGAAAAGCCAGTCACTTCTTTGTGCTCCAATACATCAGTTGTGTGCTCTTCATGGAGCCAGGCAGTGTGAGCTTTCTCAAAAGCACACAGGATTTCCTTCCTGTGAGTGACTACAGGTGGGCTGTCAGAAAGGACCAGGTGTTCCTTTCTTGCTTCACAACCTTAAGGGGTAGCAAGGACTTCATAAACCCGACCCTGACCCTGTTTTTATCCTGGCCTCTCTGAATTGTAGAAAGTGAAAGTATAGAGCAAATTAAGGGAAACTCAGGCTTCCAAGGGTTGTGAGGCCATCAAATCGGCCAAGTGATGGAGTTTTCCCCTTCCTTCTGCTCCTAGCTGGGCTGGCACTGCCTGCCCAGAGTCATGCCTGCTAGGACGGTTTGCTGAGGAAAGCAAAGGAATCTCACTGCCTTCAGTGAACAGAGACGGAAGCTTCCACGCTGAGCCCCACCACTTACTTAGGCACATTACTTAACCTCTCTATGCCTCAGTTTCCTCACTTGTAAAATGAGGCTAATGAGAACACCTACCTTAAAGAGTCGCTGTGAGGATTAAGTTAAATGAGTCAATATTAGTAAAGTGCAAGGACCTGTGCGTGTTAAAAAAATAATAAAAATGGAGCAGCATGAGCTCTCTGTCTTTCAGCATGAGCAGAAAAGACGGCTCAGTGGAGGAATGAGATTTTTTTTTCTCGTCCTTGGTTTTGATGTGCAAGGTTGATTTGGTTTGTCTTACATTATCTCATGGAGCATGTTATTTATGCTTAGAAACCACAGCTTAACTCTTTATGATATGTGTAGTAAAATGTGTTTTAGTTACTTATTAAACAAAAAAAGATGTCTTTTCAAAGATGGCCCATTGGCCAGGCACAGTGGCCCATCCCTGTAATCCCAGCACTTTGGAAGGTGGAGGCAGGAGGATCATTTGAGGCCAGGGTTTCAAGACAAGCCTGGGTAACATAGCGAGACCCTATTGCTATGAAAAAGAAAAGCCAGGCATGGTGGCATATGCTTGTAATCTCAGCTACTCAGGGGGCTGAGGCAGGAGGATTGCTTGAGCCCTGGAGTTCAAGGCTGCAGTGAGCTATGATCATGACACTGCATTCCAGCCTAGGCAACAGAGTGAGACCCTGTCTCTAAAATAAACAAACAAACAAACATGTCTCATACAATTTCTCATACTCAAATAAAAGTTACAGTTACTCTGTATCTTCACCAGCACTTGGTATTATTGGTATTTTTTATTTTAGCCATTTTAGTAAATACATGGTGGTATCTCATGGTTTTCATTTGTTATTCCCTAAGAGCTAATGCTCAACATAGGGAAAAGATGTTGAGCATCTTTTCATGTGCTTATTTGCCATCTGGATATCTTCTTTAATAAGGTGTCTGCTAAGTCTTTTATCCATTTTCTTTTAACTTTTATTTTTAGAGACAGGGTCTTGCTCTGTCACCCAGGCTAGAGTGCAGTGGTACGATCATAGCTCATTACAGCCTTGAACTCCTGGGCTCAGGATCCTCTTGCCTCAGTCTCCCAAGTAGCTGGGACTACAGGTGGGCATCACCAAGCCTGGGTAATTTTTTATTTTTTGTAGAGATAGTGTCTCGCTATATTGCCCAGGGTGGTCTCAAACTCCTGCCCTTAAGTGATCCTCCCACCTTGGCCTCCCAAAGTGCTGGGATTATAGGCATGTGCCCTTATCCATTTTTTAATTGGGTTTTAATTGGGTTGTTTTCTTAGTGTTGAGTTTTGATAGTTTTCTTCTGAGAGTAGTTCATGCTTTTTAAGGAATTGGTACATTTCTTTTTTTTTTTTTTTGAGACAGAGTCTCGCTTTTTTGCCCGGCTAGAGTGAGTGCTGTGGCGTCAGCCTAGCTCACAGCAACCTCAAACTCCTGAGCTCAAGCAGTCCTTCTGCCTCAGCCTCCCGAGTAGCTGGGACTACAGGCACGTGCCACCATGCCAGGCTAATTTTTTTTTCCATATATTTTTAGTTGTCCAGATAATTTCTTTCTATTTTTAGTAGAGACGGGGTCTCGCTCTTGCTCAGGCTGGTCTCGAACTCCTGACCTTGAGCAATCCACCTGCCTCGGCCTCCCAGAGTGCTAGGATTACAGGCGTGAGCCACCGCACCCAGCCAGTACATTTCTTATGAGTTGTTGCATTTATGTGTATAGAGTTTTTTGTAGTATTCTCATTTTATCTTTTTAATGTCCGTGAGGCCTGTAGTAATATTGCTTTTTTCTTTTTCCTGGTATTGGTAATTTGTTCCTCTTTGTTTTTGCCAGTCTTTATAGAAGCTTGTCAATTTATCAGTCTTTCTAAGAATAAGCTTTTTATTTCATTATGGTCTTCATTATTTTTCTATTTTCAATTTAATTGATTTCTGTTCTAATTTTTTTATTCTTTCTTTCTATTAATACTTTTTTATGTTTAGTTTCATTTTATATTTTTAAGGGGGATGCTTAAATTATTAAATTATTTTTTCTTTTCTAATATGAACATTAAATGCTATAAATTTCCCTCTAAGCACTACTTTAGTTGCACTCACAAATTTTGATATGTTGTATTTTCATTTTATTTCAGGTTAAAATATTTTCTAATTTCTTTTGGGGACTTACTCTTTGACCCATGAATTATTTAGAAGTGTGTCATCCAAGTGTTTGAAGATTTTCCTATTATCTTTCTGTATTCATTTCTAGTTTAATTCTAGTATGTACAGAGAACATACTCTGTATTATTTTAGTTCCTTTAATTTTGTTAAGTGTTGTTTTATAACCTTCAATATGTTCTACCTTGGTAAATGTTCCATGTGTACTAGAAAAGAATATGTCATTGGGTGAATTGTTCTATAAATGTCAATTAGATCTGGTTGGTTGATGTTACTTAGTTCTATATCCTGACTGATTTTAAAATTTTTATTTTATAATTTTGGAGCTGTGATCTGAAAAGAAAGTAGAATCTTTGCTCATAATAAGTCATCGGCCTTCAAATTTTTCCCTGAATCTGTGTTCTTTTGCAGACTGCCTTATTTTTATATTTAATTTTCCTGAGTATCACTACATGACGTCAATCAAATGATGGGTCAAGAGAACTTGATGTTTGTTCATTTTTTTGAAAGCACACAAATATTTCAGGTCAGAGTGTTGTTAACTTCATTTTATGAGGCACTCTGACTACCTGGCACCTACAAGTATTTTAGGTAAACACCTGAAAATCAGCTTCAGAGACACCCAGAGATGCTTTTTCAGACAACTAACTCCAATTCAGACTTAATGTAAATATGTTGTTTACCTCATCAAGTGAAGATTGATGTGAGGAAATATGTATTGGCTCTAATGAGTGGATGGATGGTGATCAGAGAGTTTTGAGACCACTGCTCACCCACTGAAAGTGCTGGGTAAACTGAGTCATTAGAGACGCAGCTGCCAGGTATGCTGAAGGAACCATTAGACAATCAAGGCTCATCTACTTCCTTTTTAAGAGGGACATTTACCTGTGTCTTCCAAGACTTCCACTCTTGGTTTAGATGTGCTCTGGAAATATTGCTTTGAAACTCAGT
>RJWJ010024537.1:0-24747 GCA_004363605.1 Indri indri | reverse complement strand
GTAACTCCAGTCTCTTCTTGACCTTCCTTCCTGCTGGTGCTATGTCCTTTGTTACCAAGATAACTTGTTTATAAAAGCGCTTGTATCAGTTACTGAAAACAAGTGACCCATGGGTTACCTGGGGTGTGTTACAGAAGTAAATGCTGGGGTCGAGCAAGAATTTAAAGACGACTCTCCTTTCTGAACCTTGAGTTCCATTGTGAAGAAAATTTAAGCTTATAAAATTGTGACTTGGATATAAAAATTCCCAGAGTATGAAAACTACAGATATTTTTAATGCCTTTCCGCTTTTTATGTCCTGTAATCTCTCATAATATTACATTGTTCCTGGGATTTAAAAACGTACCCATGCATTACATTATTAAGGAAAATTGGCACATCTTGTAAAACTGATCCCCGTGCTCCATCCACACCGCACCGTGCAATCCCCAACCAAGCCCTGTCACCGTTCGAACCCTGAACCCTCCTTAGGCGATTCCCCACCTGGAACACTCTTTCCATCCTTCACCTGGCCAATGACCTCCTGTACCTCGAGTCTCAGTTAGGTTTTGCTTACCCCAGGAAGCCTCCCCCAATGGCCGCGCCTGTGACTAGGGTAGGTGCTTGTCCTCTGTGTTCTCACACACTTGTCCTTATCTTACCATTTATCACACTGCATGGTGTCTGCTTCCTTCTCAAGCCCCCTCCTGAGACTGCAGTTCCCTGGGGACTGGGACTCTGTCTTTTTTACCAGTATGTACCCAGCACCACACAGGGCTAGGCACATGGCAGACACACGCGCCGTAGCTTTGTGGAATGAGCAAGTGA
This sequence comes from Indri indri, assembly GCA_004363605.1. Taxonomy (NCBI): domain Eukaryota; kingdom Metazoa; phylum Chordata; class Mammalia; order Primates; family Indriidae; genus Indri; species Indri indri. Next base: position 23,940 of record RJWJ010024537.1, on the reverse strand, counting down.
ACATGACCACCGAGCGCCTAGACGTGCTTAGTATGCACAGAGAGAGCAGTGGGGATTTATCCCACACAAACAGTGAGCCCGGATTAAACCCCGCGCCCTTCGTGCACACCGTTCCTGTCCTCCGCCTTCTCTCCATTCCTTGAACAGGCTGGGCTCTTCCTTGCCTAAAATTTCATCCTGCGAGTCTTCATGTGGCTGGATGTGGCTACCATTCACATCTCAATGTAAATGACCCCTCCTCAGTGAGGCCTCCCTGGCCTTTCAGTGTAAAGGCGCCGCCTAACATCATTTCACCTGTCACACCTCTCCGCGTGGCTCGTAGCACCGCCTGCTCTCTCATTTCTGCATTTATTTGGTCACCCGCATCATTAGAATGTCAGCTCAATGATGGTGGACGCTTGTCTGCCTTATTCACGGCTATGTCCCCAGAGCCTAAAACCTCATTTGCACATAATAGATGCTGAATGAATGCATCGACGCATGATTAAAAGACCTCAATAATTAAAAACTGAAATCAAAAACAATCGTGAAAATATTCAGAAAATGCTTCAAAAGCTGCTAGAAAAAAACACTAGGTTTACATTGATAGTCACATTATTCACTTTGCATTCTTTGTATACCTGAGTCGCCCTGGGGTATACCATGGCCATGACACTCTGAAAGGAGGGAATAAACTCCAAGTGACATTCGATGCCTGTACAGGTAGTGGTTGAGGAGCTGGCCTGGTAGAAGGGGAGCACGCCTTGGGGAAAAGATGTCCAATCTGTACCTGAGAACATAAAGACCCAAGGGGGTGCCCAGAGCCCCATTAACATAAAAGCCCTGCTCTCAGAACGATCTTTGACCAGGAGCACAAAACACACCACATTTGGAGTTTAAGGGGACAACCTACCTCTATCCTTCCAAGAGCATCCGAAACCCTAGAAGGCACTGGAAAAATCACCATCACACTGAGCCCAGAACTAGCGATGGCACAGCTAACCATCCCAGACCACAATGAGTGCGGTCAGGGGCTGAGCTGCATTTGAGTCCAGGTTCCTTCACTTACTATGTGATCTGGAGCAAGTTCCTTAACCTCTCAGAGCCACCATCTCCCCATCTGTTATAAAATAATGGAATAATATTGGCAGGACTAAATGAGCTTAGGTATATAAAGCCCATAGCAAAGAGAAATTCACTAATTGGGTGGCGATTATAATTACTGTTGTTGTAAGAAATAAAAGTCATTGTCATCATAAAGATGTCAGTATTGCATACTAGAGAACTGTGGCTCCAAAATTTTAGTTATGTGAATTCATTCACAAAAGAGCTGCCAAAGAATAGTTCAAAGTCCAAAGCTCAGATTGCCACATGCTGGTTCTTTGCCATGCCCCTTTTTGAGAAACCTCTTTGAAATTTTGAGCATATAAGCTAATATGGCATGTTTTTAACAATATGTTATTGCTTCTCTAAAAGGAATTATACCGTATATCCGCAGGATGAGACTCACCACTCTCGGGCTATAATTAGTTCACATCCATTAAATAGCAGTTGCGCAACTCCCTAGTAATTTACCGGTATCCTAAATTATAAGGCTGCTTTCTGAAAATGTTGTTGCCTGAGTCATTTTTCCCTCTCAGTCTCATTTAAGTTGGGGTCTCTCAGGCTAGAATGAGAACTTGCTGCTTTTTGCATATTGGAGAACAGGTTCTGAAATCGTTCCTCTAACTATATCCTACATTTCACCAACAAAGGAAAGAGAAAGTTTATGTGTCAATTGAGAAAGAAATGTGGTGAATAAACTCACAAGGAATTGATTCTAACAAGTCTATCTTTTTCATCCCCCCCTCAGAAACAAAGTTGCGAGAAATATCATTTGTTTGTGTGTGTAAGGAATATTATGAGATTGTGTATGATGTTCCATGATGTTAAATTGATTATAAACAGATTGATTAGGTACAGTGTGCACCGTTGAGCAAGAACATTTCAATCAATGACAGACACTATCCAACAGTCTCTAAAGAGATCAGCATCACATTTTAACAAGAAGAAAAAAATTGCGCTAGGATTGGGATCCCTGTCAATGCAATAGCAAGGAAATAAACTTTTAAAAATCTTAAGATACATTATGAAAGTGAAAAGCAGGGCAGTCATTTAAAAAAGAAATAGTATCTTATATAAAAATGATGTATATTTACATTTATTTAGAAAATTTAGAGTAAATCAATATGTAAATTACAGATACTGGAAATTGAACAGCTGCCAGTTAAAGAAAGATAATTTACACTATTCTTTAATGTGGCATTAAACAACATAACCAAAAGCACAACCTAAAAAGACTCGGTCAGATGCAAAAGTGTGGATGGTCCTATTCAATCTGAACCCCTAAAATGTATCTGATGAATTTTAATGACATTCAAAAACATTGATAGATAATACATTAACCCGTCAGTGGTAAGAGGCTGACCAGAGCCAAAGGCCCTCGCACGGCAGACGCAGCACCCGCTTGGGAGAACACCCCAGATAGCCAAGAGGGACATGCTCTCGCTGTTCTCCGTCACCTCCGTGCACTTGCACAAGTTTCATTTGCATTTTCTTATCCAATTACACCCTGCTCGATTCCTCACCGCGATTTATAGCAAACTTTACAAAGCTTTCGAGCTGTATCATCTTATTAAACTTTTATGAAAAATCAATGGCGTTTCATCATCTCACGAGGCTCTTCCTCGCTTGGCTGTCAGCGCGGGCGGAGAAGGCTGTTCATCCCCAAATCTGGAGGGGAGATGTCTGCACTGCAAGGGGTTTTCGTTTTACAAGCGAGGGCCCAGTACACTGGAAATTCTTCCATTTTTCTGAAACATGGCATTTTAAGAATTTCAGCCTTGTAAAAATGAGTCTAAAAGGAAAACGATAAAGGTAGGTTTTTGATCATTTGTCTTTGGTGTTCTCATGGGCTCTTCCCCGCGACAACACATCGTTCCCCGGACCAGAGGGAGCCCAGGAAGCCCAAGCAGCCGAGCGGCTCGAGAAAGAGTGGCTGCAGCTGCTTCTAGAAGAGAAAGAACCCACTGCCCTGGAGCCCCCGGCCCGCCGCTTCCGACGTGGGGCTCGTTTAAAGCCTCCCGCCTTCAAAGCACGGGCGGACTGACCCCTGCTCTCCGCTCACTCCCTGACAGGCACTGGATGAGGCTCCGGGGATTTTTAAAATGAAAAAGTCAAGCCGATTCAAGAACTCAGTTGAGGAGCTGGTCTCGGGGGCCCAGGCTTCTCGTCGGCTCCGGTTTGCTGAATGCCACCCTGCGGACCCGACCTCGCTGTCCTCTCCCCTGACTCCGGCTCTACAGCCACCCCAGCCATGGTACTGCCGTTTCCCTGGTAACCTGGGGCAGAAATCCGAAAACCAGCCCAGAATCCTCTGACGTTCCAAATATCACCTGAATCTGTATCCTCTCTCCCCGCCCGCCGCAGCTCCCCTAACTGCGTCTTGACAACCAACACAGTAGCTCTCAAAACCTCTCTCCTGGACCACCGCAAATAGCCTCCCAACCGTTCTGCCTCCCATCCTGGCCTTCCACATTCACGACAAACTGTTAGGATCTGCCTGGAACATTTAACCTGACCACACACTCCTCTCTGCTAAAACCCTTCCGGGTCTCCCCCCACATCATCACATTCAGAGTAAGTCCCAGCTACTGTGGGGACCAAACTTTCCAGACCAAACAGCGGCCATTGCCTGAGAGCTCTGAATATGCCAGGCCACAGGTTTGGGGTTTTCCACGTAAAATACCTGGCGAACTTATGGGGTCACAGATTCCTTGCCAAAATGCCTCCCTCTTGAGTCCTGGGATTTGGCAACTTGAGTTTGATTTCTGTTCAGATTGAAAATATGTTAACAAATGACACAGATTCTGAAATCCACATACCCTTCTTTTGCTAATCGTCTCTTCCCTCCCTCCCCTTTGATGTTAAGCGCTGTCCTGGCCTTTCTGAGGGAGAAGCAGAATGCCTAAAATGTGCGCCAACACATAAGCATCGACTTACGCAATCTAGGGTTGGCTGTGGCAAAGTCTCCAAGGAGATCAGAGAGTTAAAAAGACGCAACAGATGCTAAGTAATGGGCCAGTTTCTACCAAAAAAAAATCAGGAAGAGCGGTGCTTAGGAACACATATTGGTGGCAGACAGACCCGGGGCCAAGTCCCCCTCTGCCACGTACTAAACGCGAGGCCTTGAGCTACGTACTTAATCTCAGCGAGCCTTAATGTCCTATCTGTAAACGGTGATACTTGTAATAGTGCAAAACTCACAGGGTTACTGGGAAGACTCAGGGAGAACTTGACATCAAACCCAACATAGAGTGAGAGCTCACCGAGTGCCAGTTATTACTAATATTATTCACACACGACCTGGTAAGATTTCCTACCAGTTATCGTGAGTCTCTGTACTCAATAGCACCCTTTTTCCCCATGACCTAGTTCCTATGTTAATTTTCTCAGCCCACTCTGTAGCACGCAAGACAATCTTGCTCGATTTAATCAAAGAGACAAACAAAAGTTACAGTGCTTTTTCCAACCAGTCCAAGATTCTTTCTACAAACACCTCCAAAGTCTGGCTGTTTCCCAGGATCCAGTCCTAGGCCCTCGTGTCTTCTCATGCTTCCCAGCTCCTCCAGGGAAGCTTGTCCACCTCTACAGCACAGCGAGCCTTGCCGGTCACCTATCTTGCCCCTTTTCCCGACGTAAGGCCAATTCTCAGTCAACTATCCGTCCCTCCCTCAGGTGCTTCTAGAGCAACGGCTGCACCCAGAGCTCCAGGGCTGGGCCCATCTTGGGGTACCCGATCTTCCGTGCCACTGACTGGTACAGGAACCAGTGATCTCCTGGCCCCAGAATTGATTCAGAAATGGGCATGTGACCTAACTGTGGCCAGTGTTCTGGGAAAGGCCTCTGTGTCTTGTTCTTTTAGAGAGGTATTTCAAAATACGGTCTCTCTTCTCTTGGGTATTGTCAGATGTGCCCGTAAATGAGGGCGGGAGCTGATGGAGCCGTCGGCCCCAGCCAGAGCAGAAGGCAGCCCAGAGGCAGGCAGAGCCCAGAGCATGTCGGAAAAACAGGGCTGGAGCCCCAAGGGAAACAAGCCTGGTCACCACCCTACCTCTGCGCCTTTCCTCTGAACTAATAAATCTCTTCTGGGTTTTGAGTCATTCTGAGTTGGATTTCTGCAATTACTTGCAGTCCAACGTATTCTAACTGATGCATGTGTTTTCAATTACTACCCATAAGCTCACATCTGCATCTCCAGCAGGAACCTCCTTCCCATGCGTCAGATCCATGTGCTGGGTACTGATAGACCGCCACACTTCAAAGGGAGACTGAGCTCACTCTCTTCCCTCGAAGACCTGCCTCCCTCCTACACTCTTACTCTCAACTGATTACCACCGCCACCCACCCAACACCCACGCCAGAATCCTGGGAGCCAGCCTCGACCCCTTCTTTTCCCATAGATCCTCTCCCTGCCAACGCCCTGCCGTGCCCAGTGGGTCCCCAGACCCTGACACCTGCACCTTGCAAATCCCCGTGACTTACGCCTCTTCCATGCCCACTGCCATCGCCTTCGTCACACTGCCGTCATTTCTCCCCTGGGGTGACACAAAACCCAGTCCGTTCCCCTGCGCCCGTGCTCACCATCCAACTCAGAGCTACAACAGAAAACACTGAGCATTTATTGAGCACGTGTGCCAGGCATTATCAAAGCACTTTCTATGTATTAACTCCGTTAATTTTCACAACAGCCCTTTGAGGCGCGGTTGTACCCAGTTTACAGACAGGAAAACAGGTGTTTAAGGTGACAGGCAAGGATAGCATCCAAACCTGCAGAGCCTGGTCCTTAATCACCACGCTGCTTCTCTCTGATTACACCACTCGAGCACTGAAAATCCCTCGGGGGCACCCCATTTTGCCCAGAAGCTTTCGCAATGCAACCCTGACTTGCTGGCTAGACCCCTTTGTCCTTGTGTATGGGTTGAGAATCCTTTATCAGAAATTCTTGGGACTAGAAGTGTTTTGGACTTCAAAATTTATACATATATATATATATATATATTTTGTATTATTTCCATCAAACATCACGTTGGTGCTCAAAAAATTTCAAATTTTGGAGAATATTGGATTTTCAGACAGGGGACAATTGACCTGTGTTACGTGCCAGCCCTGACTTGCTCATCTTGCTTTTACACCATAACATGAATGTTGTTGCTTCCCCTGTTAAACATCAGGCCCCCTAGACCATGACTTACTCCACTGTGTCCCTAGTGGATGGCCCATAGTAGGTCCAAATGAATGTTTGTGGGGCAGGCACAGAGGTTCGCACCTGCAATCCCAGCACTTTGGGAGGCTTAGGTGGGAGGATCGCTTGAGCCCAGGAGTTTGAGGTTGCCGTGAGCTATGATCACGCCACTGCTCTCTAGCTGGGGCAACAGAGTGAAACTCTGTCTCTAAAAAAAAAAAAAAAAAAAAAAAAATGTTGAGTGAATGTGTAAAACTTGTGACTGTCCAGACCAAAGGATGAACAGTGCCTAGTGTTGGAAGTAGGATTAGGAGGACTGACCATTCCTAAGAATTGACCTGTGAATACTAAAAATTATTTTATAGCTTCTAACATTTAAAAAAATGAATGATTAAAAATCTGTTGAAACTGTGAGCAGTGAACCAAATAAATCAGATAATAATCTTTTTAACAAACAATTAAAAAAAGATAAAGTGTAATAACGAAAGCAATTAGGATGCTCCTGCCTCCACAAAGATGTTATTAGAAGTCAAAGTTTTCTCAAGAAAAGAATCAACAAACATCTTGGCAGTCAGTTGGAAAAGTCAAACTTAGTTAAAATGATATTATCATAGAAAGGAATTAGTACAGTAGGCCAGTCTTCTGAAGCTATTCAGCTCATCTGAAGGGATTACAATTTTTCTCTGACTTTAACCTTGATTACCATGGGGAAAAGCCTTAAATGGGATGCTCTTTTGATGATAGAGAAAACATGTGTGCTGATACGTCACATAACATCAGCATGATTCTCCAAGGATTTAAGTGTTTAGCCGTTCTCTGGCCAGCAGAGTATCATGCCCTATTTTTTTTTTTTTTTGAAGCAATGTTTATAAATATGGCTGATGGTGGAGTACTCGCTGAGATATTGAATTTTTACTACCTTTTAATAAATTAGCCATAGAACGCAGAATCGCAACAATTCACAAAGAATTCTTTTAAGAAAAATAAAATAGGTAAGTAATATTGTCCAGTATTCTAAATGTAAATAGTTTTGAGCTGCTGATAATGGGAAAACCTCGATATGATAAGGACTGCTGGAAAAAGATTGTGCGTACATCTTAAAATGAGGGGGCAGCCATTTGGGAAAGTAACAGAATCACACAATGTTAGAGCTATTAATAGAAGACCCCTTACAGTCACAAGATTTTGATTACTAAAAACATTCCCAAGGCCTAGTAAAAACAACAAGGTGCAGCCCGGGCAATAGTGAGACCCCGATCCTATAAAAAATAAAATAAAAAATTTGCCAGGCGTGGTGGCACACGTCTATAGTCCCAGCTACTTGGGAGGCTGAGGCAGGAGGATCACTTGAGCCCAGCAGTTTGAGGTTGCTGTGAGCTATGATCACACCACTGCACTCCAGCCTGGGCAACAGAGTGAGACCTTGTCTCAAAATAAAAACAACAAACAATATAAAACAAAACAAAACCAAGGTGCAATAGTATTCTATCTGCAAGCTTTTTAATTCCTTAAAATCTTATATTTGGACTTGAATGTGTTTCAGCCCTAATAAGGTACGTAAGTGTTACCTTTTTAATTCTTTGCAAAGCCACTGGGGTCTTTGGTCTTTTTTTTTTTTTTTTTTTGCAATTATGTTGGGATATACTCCCTTGACTTTTTATTACATGTTTACTGTGATCACACCATATATCAGGTATGTTACAGAGAGACCTAGTGTCAGACTAATACAATCTTCCCAACTTTAATCTTGTGCTCTTTTATAAATCAGAGTGCAATGTGTTGAAAGATTTCTCCATCAATTACTACAAAGCAAAAATGTTTCTCTTAGTGTAATAATTAAGGCAGAAACTATAAATAAATATTGAAATATTGTAAAAGTCATAGAATCAAAATCGTTAATAAACAATCTCAATAGGAATGTTCATTTTTGTCTGCTTTTTAATAATAGTCTATTATCAGCATTTATTTTATACACTTTACACTTTCATTCCCAAAATTCTTGAGTGGCATTTGATGGCCAGGACACCCATGGCTAGCTTATAGGAGTCAGTGAAAAGGGAAAAATTGGAAACTGAGATGGCAGTTCAGCCTCTTGTTTAAAAATAGGCGCTTTTTAAAAAGTCAATAGAATTTAAAAGAAAATACAACATTCTTAAAAACGATTTTATGTAATTCAAAAATGTTTGGAAAGAATTAGTATGTTTTAGGAATAAGAAGAAGAAAAGGAAAAGATGTCCCTTCTATTGAGATGGAATTAAGAAATGAGGTCATCAGAAGATTTTCAGGGAAAAAAAAATAGAAACCTCAAGCGTATAGCTTCTCACTCCGTAGTCTAAACTTGGACTATATCTAAATTTGAATTTTCAAAAAAGTGTGCCACGTCATCTAATGAATGCAAGGGAATGGGTACAATATAGATCTGGCTGGAAGGACCAATTTTTTAAGCCGATATGATTACAGGGGTGCTAGGACGTTTTTCTTGCCCTCAGAAATATCTCTCCCGCCAAGCACACTGAAGTGCAAAATTCCAGAATTTTATTTCTTTAGCTTAGACTTTCATCTTATTTTAAAATACAAATATCCCTAGGAGAGGCTGACTATTAAGCAAAGCGTCATTTATTCTGGAGTGCGAACTGGGTTATCGTGATCTTTCAAAGTGTCGACAAAGGACAGAGAGAAATGATGAAGAATCTGGATTCCCTTGAGGGAGAAAGAGCTCAGCGAGGAGGATGCCAGGTACATTTCAGCCAACTCCGTATTTGGCCGAAGCCAAAGAGATTTCTACATTTTGAGCAATTCAGTAAACACAAAGTGCGAGAATTTCTTCTAGCAAGGTTTTAACAGCTGTTAATCTCAGGTTATGCCCCCAAAGGCCTGGAAGGCAGAAAACTTGGCATCCGTCTTCTCGACTTCACCGGCTCCCTGACCAGGTTTGTTTTGCAAGGGTCACTTGATGAGCACTCTGGGCAACAGCTACACGTGAACATTATCTTCTAGATAATGATGGCATTTTGCATGTGCTAAGTAAAACGGGAATTAACAAAATTCCGATGGCTTACTTAGATGATAAATGACGAGCCATTTTAAGGAAGAGATCTCCTGGGGTGTTGCGGAAAATCTGTGGCTGAAGGCAAGCTGCCGGATGCGGGGCTCTGCACAGGCATAAACAGGAAACGGCACAGCCTGCACTCGGCCGCCAGGCACGCTTGGAACGGCTCACCTAGAGCGGGTACGGCGCTCGACCCTTGGCGAAGCTGGAGCTCTTGTTTTGTTACATTTTATTTTCACATCTGTACTGTCCATAGTTCCAAGATCCTGTCCAATTGCTCGGAGACATCTATGAAAAATGCCACACATACCAAGAACCCATAAAATCATGTCCCTAATCCAAATTATAGTGGTGCATATGATGTTTTCATAGCTTTCCTGTTGCCTTCTTGGCGCGGTATTTACCACAACTATTATCAGGGAAAAGTTTCAAACTCTTAAAAGCTCTCTGGGGGGGCTGTCATATTTCTGGGGTATTCGCATCCCAGTGTGCACAAATGTACACTGTCCTAGGTTGGCTTTTATGAACCACATGTTTTTCTTTAAACATGGGAGCTAAAACTTTGATTCTCATGAAATTATGCAAAGAAGGTCTGTAACCCTGTAAGAATACAGGTCACAACCTGTTGCTTACCAAATTCATTGAAATGTTCCAATTTACCAGAACAATTGTGAAGATGAAAGTTTCCCCGTGTAATAGAGATGAGCCCATATCAATCTTTCTTTGAGGACGTTACGTATCATCAGTAAAATTCAGTTCTGTGTCACGGCATATGACATTGTTTGATATCCATCTTGATCTTAAAACAAAGGTCATTTCTGGACAAAATAAGGCCAAAAAGTGTTTTCTTAAACATTTGAATTTAATCACTTATGAGATGACCCGTCTTTAAAAAGAATTCATTAAAAACTCAAGGCATAACTTAAAAAGGACACGACAAATGATGCACATTTTTAAAATGTATAAAATCTAACACAAATATGATGTGAAATTGTGTTAAAATTACCTGAAAATATTTAAATTAATTACTGAGCTTGCACACATGAAGGTCTTTTCTACTCATATACTTTGAATTGTAGGGCAAATTAATAAATGGTATGCTTTTAATATTTACCTCATTTGTTTAGGTATGCCACGACCAGAGAAATTGAGAGCGATTAACAGACTGAATGCAGAGAGTTTTTCTCGATTCTTCTTTAACAAGAAATAAGCCGGACGCCCTTCCTAGTAATATCGTTGTTAATGGCAACGATAAACTTTTAACAATGGTGGCAGTGTATCTGGAATTTGTAAAGGAGACGCCACAAACGGTCGAAGGAAGAAGACAGAAAGGTGTAGGTTTATCACTCGTGGATATTAATCCCCAGTGAGACAGGACCTGATATCACCGCGTCTTGGAGGAAGAAAACAAAACCATTGCCTGCGTCAACACCCCCGTGAGGAGCCAGCGAGACTCGGAGGCCCTGCCTGCAGAGGCAGATAGTGGTCTCCCACCCATCCATCCATCCATCCACGACACGCCCCCATCAGAGCGGAGGGCCTGCTTTGTGTTTATTGGGTCTGCAGCTGAGGTCGCAAGAGACAATCAATATAACAGAATGAGGACAAGTCACTTAAAACGTCTGATACTGCATGACTGGTTGACAATCTTCTATTTCCTAACTTGCTGTTCAATTTCGCTTTGCACTAGGCGCTGAGAGCACACGCAACAGGAGTTTATAAAAGGCCGGTCTCGGATGCAGACAGAGCTGAGCACCTCAGTAGTGACACAATGTAAACTTCACTACATGAAATCCTGGAAGTTGATGTAAACAGCTTTTAATAGCATGAACATTTGTTCGCTTTGTTTAGACCATCTGGATGTTCCATTGTGTTTGGTTCAACACTGACTGCCGCCGGGTGACAGTTGATATATGTTAAGTACAAGCAAAGTGCCTCGGCCCACTCTGGGGACCTTAACGAGAATTTTTCAGTGTTTTGTGGATTATTCTGTCAGATCGCAGCCGAGTCGCCTGCATCCTTAATGGCTATGTGCCAAAATCCTCCGGCTTTTTTATCAAAGGAGAGTTTTGCTTTTACTGCTTGAAAGGTTAGGAAAACTATGCCAAAGTTCTTCCAGGCAGGTTGGAGAGCAGGAGCTGACAGGAATGATTTCCAATACGGAGAAGAGAAGAAAGAGCACCTTGGGTCCTAAGAGAGTCCAGGCTCTGCTTAATATGCAACGTATCTGACAAGCCATTAAAACACCACCAAAGAAAACCTCGCCAATAAACGTGAAGTGGTCGGTTTTCTGAAAAGGGCAGATTATTCCTTAAAAGCACATTCTCGTCCACCTGCACAAACGCTGTGTGGTGCGCGACTGTACGTATGTGTGTTGATTTTCTGATGCAAAGCGGCCTCCTCGTGTTCATCCTGACGGTGCACAAAGCGGAATTACTCAAGTGAGAAATGCCACTACAAAGAGAGAGAGAGACGGAGAGAGAACTAGACAAATCAACATTACTATGGATAAAGATTACGCAGGCACAGTTGGTGCCCTGCCGAGCAGAGAAAGGGCTTAGAAATCTGCCCTGACTCACGCGCCAGCCAGCTTGGCTTTATTGGAACATCTGTGAGATGCTAAATTCGCACTTCTGGAACTCTCCACACCCGCCACTGCCACTGCTGAAACGGGGATGAGGCGCAATGGAGTTGGGGTGAAAACCCGTCTCCGGCTTCCTTTGTTTTTACTATGTCATTTAAAAAATAGTTTAGTAAATGAAATTCCACTTGACTTCAGAAGATGTAAAAACCAGATAATATACAGGTTGAGTATCCTTTATCCGAAATATTCAGGCCGAGAAGTATTTAGGTTTTTGGATATTTTTGGATTCTGGAATATTTTATTAATATACATATAATGAGATATCTTGGGGATGAGACTCAAGTCTAAACACAAAATTCACTTACGTTTCATAGACACCTTATATACATAGCCCGAAGGTAATTTTACACAATGTTTTTAATAATTTTGTGCACGAAACAAAGTTTTGTCTGTGTTTTGACTCCGACCTTTGTCACATGAGGTCAGGTGTGAAATTTTCCACTTGTGGCATCATGTCAATGCTCAAAAAGGATTTGGGAGCATGTTGAATTTCAGGTTTTAGGATGAGGGATGTTCGCCCTGTGTATGTGACGAGTTGATCTCAGATCCTTGTTCATGTTGGAAACAACAGTAACTCTTGTGTCTGGCGTCCTGTCAAATTTCAGTGAAGAGCCGAAATGAAGGCACAAGTTTTACATAGAAGCGAAATCTATGATTTATATAACCCTGGGAACACGATTTAGGTAACATGTGGTTCTAACAAGTACCACAACCGTTGCCCTTTCCTTCTTTACCTTGGGTAGCATGAAACAGGTAAGGAAAAGCCTGTAGGAAAAGAGGAAATGGCAACAAGATAGACTAATCTGTGAAATGGGGATATTAATACACCAATCTAAGATTTCTTCTAAGGATTAAATGAGATAGTGCATGGAAAGATGCCTAGTACAGTGTATTTCAACAACTGTTGGTTAAAAATTGATCATCAGACAATATTTAATGGAAAATTTGATTATGTGAAGTTGTTATATAAGCAAATAAGGACCCACAATATGTTTTTAAAAATACATTAATAAACAGCTCAGTAAGTTAGTTTTTGAGAGATCCTCATGTTGTTATTGAACAAATTACACCAAAGATTCTAAGTTCTATTAATGGATTGATTATGTACCAAGAGCAAGATAAACTTTCCAATAGCTTCTAAAATTTGTCCTTATCTCCTAATTTTTTCCATGATTACAAATTAAACAAAGAAACACTAATTAATAGTTTAAAAGCAAAGAGTATGGAGATTACTGGAAATATATTCTCTAATACATCTGGCAAATAAAATTTATGTTATTATGTACATTGAGGGTGACATTCTGAGGATAATTTTTTTTTTTTTTTTTTTAAGACAGAGTCTCGCTCTGTTGCCCTGGCTGGAGTGCCGTGGCATCAGCCTAGCTCACAGCAACCTCAAACTCCTGGGCTCAAGCAATCCTCCTGCCTCAGCCTCCCGAGTAGCTGGGACTACAGGCATGAGCCACCATGCCCGGCTAATGTTTTCTATATATTTTTAGTTGTCCAGCTAATTTCTTTCTATTTTTTTTCAGTAGAGACGGGGTCTCACTCTTGCTCAGGCTGGTCTCGAACTCCTGAGCTCAAACAATCTGCCCGCCTCGGCCTCCCAGAGTGCTATGATATCAGGCGTGAGCCACCGCACCCAGCCTTACATCATAGTTTTTCAAAGTGCTTTTCTACTCAAAATCTCATTAAAAGTGACCTATCTTTATTGCCCTTTTCTCTGAAATAAAGCACAACTTAAAGCATATTGTTTTCAAGAAAAACTATAGTCGAATTATTAGAATGACATTTATTTTTTCCATTCACTTTTTACCTCTCACAAATCAAGCCATAACCAAAATAACATACGTAATAAGAAAAGAGTGAACAAATGGTTTCTGAGGTGAATTGTACCTTCCCAAGATGGCCGCTGCATCTCCCCTGCCACAGGCTATTCTGACCTCTGACCTTAGTGCTCCCCTCGGAGAGCTGGGGTCCGTGTTCCCTGTCCTTGAACCTGAGGAGACATTTATGAACACCTCAGATGACAGTATGGTGGGACTACCGCTATGTGCCTTCCAAGGCCACGTACTTCTGCTTCGTTCTCTCCAAACGCCTGCTCTTGGAACCCGGCCACCAGGCTGGGAGGAGACGCAAGCTGCCTTGGGGGAGTCCACATGGAAAGCCCCTGGCTCCAGCTCCGGCTGAGTTCCAGGACGACATTCAGCCCCAACCCACCAACCACCTAAGGGGGCCATCTTGAAAATGGGTCTTCCGGCCCCCAGCCCAGCTGCCCAGGCCCTGCCACAAAGCACAGAGATGAGCCCTGGTAAACAATGTCTTGATTTCTTTGTTTTAGGCCACTGTGTTGTGTGGTGACTTGTTATACAGAAAGATAGCAGTTATAGTTTCTAAAATCAGATTCTAAGATTCTACAAAGCTTAGCAAATGTTTATTATTTGCAATATTTTTGCTTTTGAGGTTGGTAGAGAACAGTTACTAGTTGTGGGACTTGTTAGAAATAGTGGATTAAATTTTAGCACTAAAAAAATTGAAGCTCTTACCTGAACTTCGTGTTTCACCTACAAAGTACATAACCTCCACCTACATAACAATTTAGGGTTTACTTATGCTTTCTAGAAGCTATCTATAATAGAGGCTGTAAAACAATAACGTAGCTTCAAATAATTACAGCATATAAGTATTACTAGGTCAATTGGGTAAACTGAGCCAGAGTTTCATTTAAAAAATTATAAGACATTTTCCTGAGACATAAAACTCAGTTATTGATCAAATGAAAGAACATAAATAGAAAAACGCTTTGTAAACCATAAATCATTCTACTAACAGAAGTTGAGATTTTAAAACACACACACACAAAACTTATTTCAAAGTCTAACAGTTAGCTCCAGTTAGATATACATGATCAGAACATTGTAAATAATGCATTTATAAATTCATTAATCCTTTTTAAAATTCCAGACTAATGAAAAATAGTGCATTTTTAAACAGCTACTTTGGCAGCAGGGGATTGGATTAGATGACCTCTCGAAGTTCTTTTCAGGGCCTATGAATCTGAGAAATACAAGCTGCCTTGCAATCTATAGACATCAGATCACAGAGGATTTTAAATCTAATTCCAATTATTTAAATTCTATGCATTATACGAAAATGAAAAAAGTCCACTTCATTGCCTATATTAATGAAGTAATAATTAAATCATGTACCATAACAAATAGCATCAATGTAAAGACTGGTTTCTCAAAAACTTGATTGCCTCTGATTTTATAAATTGTTATTTTTAATTTTTCAAACGTATAATAACCATCTTTTAATAGCCATAAGAAAAAATGATTGTAAACCAACAGAATGTCGTCTTCAAGAGAGCATATTTCTAAATAATCATATTTCATGCAGGTCCCAAAAATTAAGTAGTAAAATATTTTTTAAAATCATGTCGAGGCTATTTTACTGAGGGAATTTTTGTTTAAGTGTTAAATGAATCATTAATATTCATGACTTCATCTACATAAGCACTGAAAGAGGCTTATTTGATTCCTCAAATTTCTGTATAAATGTGTTTAAATATTTGCTACTTCACAAACAAAAACAGCAACTCATGAGATCCTCCAAAAATTAAAGCAAAACATAAAAAGCAAATTTTGATCAAACGTCGTGGTAGGGGTAAGCCAATGCTTCCAAAGCATCTGTCCTATAAAATGTAATGTCACCTAGTTTTTTAAAAAGTGAAGATGCTAATTCTGCTGATGAAGATATTGTTTCTCTCCTCTCTGCCCTATTCATTATGCAAGGCTGCGGAATATGAAGTGGAGAAGTGTGATCCGGGCGATCTAATGATCTCCCACACCTGCTCATCTGGTACGATTTTAATTAACACTCCAAGGAGGTTTGTCAAGAGTAATCAAAAACATTGTCGCTTATAAAGCTGTGGCAAGAAATCAATAGTTTTCATCAGAAAAGGTAAGGTCTGGCATAACTGAACCATTTAATTGCTTCATTCCAATAAACAAAAACTGCACATTTTAATGACTTGATTCGGGAGATCAATATCTAGCCACATATTGCATTAAACAGCAACATGTGGTGGGATATTCATAGTCATTTCCATTCCGAGAGCAGCATTCCTCTTTTTTATTTCATCCCGAGTGGCAGTAGGTTGCTGTGGCTGCGCGGTGCCGTGATTTATGTCAAATGAGTGACCTCTAGGGCCTAAGACTAGAACGGGTGACTAGCTCTCAATGGTGAGCTGCTGGCACTTGACGAAGTGCCCAGAGCAGAATGAATTTACTTCTCTTTTCCTCAATCATCAACAGGCTCTGCCCTGACCCCCGTTCTGACTCCTATAACAAGATCTCCCGTCGCTGCCTGAGAAATTTACGGTCGTGTCTACTTCTCATTGGGCTCGAGTGAGTACTCCTGTCACCTCCAGTGAACCGAGTCCACGGGACATTTAACTAAACACCAGTGCTAGTTTAAAAACTAAATAAGTGTGTTTCCCGCAAAGCAGGCGGCGTCCGAAAGCATCTGCTTTCAAATGGTGTGGTTTTCTAAGAAGTTCAGTCTTTCTTTGCGCTGCATTTAATTCGAAGCAACATTTGGGCCCCAAAACTCACTTATTCGTGGGGGCCATGAATGTGAAGCTCTCGTTAGTACTACCGACCTTAACAACTATCTGTTTGTCTTTGGCTGCCATTAGAAGACAGATGCTCCTAGGGCACTTCAGTCATTTTGAAGATTACTTGAAAATAGAAATTCTTATTAGCCACTGAAAAATATTGTATGTGATATGCATCGACTGAATACCCTCATGTTCAGCTGCAACAAATACACAGGTATGCAAAAGGAAATAAAGACTTCAGATTAAACAAATAAGCAGTGTAATTCATTCGGTGCATCTTCCTTTAGAATATTTAAAAATATATTGTCAATAAGGACTTTTTGACAATGACTTCACGAAATCCAGACACTATCAGCATATTGTAGCATTCCCTAGTAAAACATACACATAAAGCATAAACCCACATTTATGTAATACACATGATTTTTAACAATCGTCTTAAAATAAGCAATCAAAGGGAACATTCGCAAACCCCCGTGTCAACAACAAAGCAATTAAAAGATTGACGTCGGATGGTTTATTCCATCTCACTAAAGCTTCACACAAAATTTCCACTCCCTCTTTAATTTTCAATTCCTCTACCCTCCCTGCTTCACAGCTCCTGGCTATTGGCTTTTACAATCTGTCCCTAGGGAGTGAGGAGTTATTACCCCTGTCGATGGAAGAGAAAGGGATGTTATTCCCCTGTCACCCTCTCCAGCTCCAGCAGATTCCAGTGCTGATGTATCGCCTTCATCGGAGAAAGGCGGCCGAGACGCTGTTAGTCCTCGGGCCTGTCAGATCCATCTACCTGTGCCACTGGCATTACTTACTGGAGTCAGAGTGACACTCGGTGTCCCCAGAGTCGGCCGAAAAACTCCAGAAGCAAACACTGCACCGGGCATTCTGCTACTACGGGGTAGATACCGCGACGAACGTCCAAGCCCCTTTGCAGAAAGAACTCGAGCTGCTGTACTTCTGCATGTCGGCCGCGAAGGCGAATGCAAAATGTGTCAGCAAAATCCCTCAGAACCGTACGGAGTTTATTTTTTAACGCACTGAATATAAAATAAGCATTGTGACGACTTACAAAAAAGCTGAGGAAAGCTGATTTAAACCGTCATTGAGATGCTGCAGCAACCGTTCACACTGTTTTAAATCATTCGGTTCCTCTGGTTACTATGATTTCATCATCACATCATGACAGTTAAGGAGCTGGAAATTTCTACTTAATTCATAATTTACAAACCTACTTTCTTGTTCTCTCTCGCATTCAAAATGTGAATAACCGCTTCCATTACTTATCCAAAAATTCACACGATTTTACATGGCTAAAAAAATAAGTATCAGTTTGTTAAATTCAGCCATGAATCCTAAGAAATGTCTGGTCAGGCTCTAGGCTGGGAGAATTTTCTGACCAGGTTATGCAGAACCTTTTATTCTTTTGGTCTTTGGTTTGTACCTGACACCTGTCCTCCTCCCACCTGTCGTTAACCAACGTGAGTAACCATTGGATGCTCGGTAAAGAAGTCACTGTACATGGAGCCCGGCCTAACCTGCCTGATGAGTTCAGGGACCCAGGTCTTGACGAGGTCAATGCCAGAGTCACTGCGTTCTGGTGCAGTGGACGCCGAGATTCACACGCCCCCATCAGTTAAAAAAAAAAAAAAAAAAAAAAAACTTTGAGCCTGCACCCTCAACATACGCACACTTATCTTATTATACACAATTACACATCTGAGATACTTTTCCAAAATCCTCAGAACCAAACGTGCTTCAGATTTTTTTCAATTTTAGCAAGATATAATAATAGGGTGCATATACTGGACATTGCGGAACATCCCAGTGGGGGGCTAGGACAGCACCCGCATAATGAAATGCAGCAAGGTTTCCAAAGAGAAACGTATGATTATTCTGATTATTCACACTAATTATGTTAAATAAAGACTATAAGTAGCCACACATCAGTTCAGGTCAGTTCAAGCTGAGTGGCCAATTGAATTACAAAATAACTTCTGTTTTTCAGAGCTTCTTAGACACCAGGATTGTGGTTAAGGGACTCTGAACCTTTGCTATTAATACTTTATTAGGTACAGTATAAGACATACACTTAAAAAAATAAAGGGGGGAGTGAGATAAAAATAGAAAAGGAAATTCTAACATTTTCCTTTCGTATGCCCACGGTGTACACAGTGCATTTTGGAAACCGCTAGACACGCGGTCCTGAGTCAGGCTACGAGAGGTGTAAGCACAGTTGAAATCCGCCCCACGCTGGGTGAGCTAATATTTGGGGGGGGGGGGAGGGTAGCACCACAGAACCAGAGTTCCATAATTCCTCTCCCTGCCCTTACGGAAAATACAAAACCGCAAATTGTCTGCAGTTAAAAGGCAATACCCAAGCCGGCCCTTCCGGCCCCTAACTCCTTAGCGACACACGCTGCCTTCCTAGGCAGACCTGCACCCCCAGTCAGCAAGAAAGAAGAGAGGAGGTCGCGACTTGCGGATGAGTACGGTGACCTTGGCCACACCGATTTGTTTATTAACGACCAGCGGAGCACACTCACATAGCTCAAATTTTGTATTTGCTAAAACTCTTTCAATGGAGCAGGATGAACGCCAATTTTATTTTTCTAGAATGGACTCAGCCTTAGTGTTTTAGTACGAGTCAATAATCTATTTCCCAGAGTGACCTCGGTTAGCCTCAAGGTACCAGGTAAATAAAGAAGCAAAAAAGGCCAAAGCACATGGATAACGGGGATGTTTTTTGCTTGAAATCCTCAGTGAAATAAGTTTAAAACTGTAACATAAAGCGCTTTCCGCGAAGAGCGCCCATTCATCATAAGGGCTCTTCCCTCAACCCCGATGGCCAATTCCTTCTTCACTCTTACTCACACTTTTTTTTTTAAATGAGAACCATGAGGAGGCCACACGAATGATTAATGATGTCACGGAACACCTAGACTCCTCCTAGATGTTCTGATTTCCTGTTCTCTCAATTTTTCCTTTGCTTATACTTATTTTGCCTCACTCAGTCAGAAGGGCGGTGCTTTTCCCATCTCTGACTGCTGTCCCAGCGACAGTGCTAGAAACCCAAGCGGAGCAGACCCCTCCGCCATCCCCTCTGGCAACCGCCCTGCAGGGCCCTGGGCCTGCTAGGACGAAAACGTCTTTGTTGACTAATGCACAAAGTTTTAGAAGTCACACCCGCTGTCTTCTTATCCACAAGTTCCTCGGTTTGACCCCAACACGTACCAATTAATGTGGTGATATTACCAAAGCTGTTTTAACTCCACACTCAGTATTACATGCCCAGAGGAATTCCATTTGCATACAATTTGCACTTACTTAACATCAGCCTTTATAAAAATGTCCTGAGTCTCTTTTTCTTTTCAACAAAGAAGGGTTCTATAAATACCCAGAATTCTGAAATTCGCCACAGAGGCCCGATCACTCACAGGCCACGGACGAAAGCTGCCCTGAACACAAACTCTGTCCTGAGCAGTGATGTATATGGAGATTTAAGTTTCCCAACAAAATTTCTCCTAGGGGAAAAAGGTGAGATGGATAACTTTTTTTGCCTCGATTATGAAATGTTATCTCTTAGCTTATTATATTTTTGTCTCTCACTCATGTCGTAGATTTAGCAAAATAATTTCACATGGTGTAGAGACAATGTCTGACCCCATGTCTACTGTACTGCCCAGTAGAACCATAGTTACAGGACCTCTGCAAAGTGTCACACTAATTCCAGCCACATTTCCAGGAGGTGATCAAGTCCCTGCCGATGACAGGAAGATGTGCAAATAACAAACAGGTCATCTCATCCAGGCTGGTGCCCCGAGTTCCAGAGCAAAGATGTCCAGTAAAAATAAAACACCAGCCTCACCTGTCTTGACCGCTGAATCCCCAGAGCTAGAGCAGGGACGGGCTCCCAGTGGCTCAGTACATATGTGATGCATGAATGAAGGAAGGAAGGAGCAGCCGATCAGCTGACAAATATCCCCTTTTTATCTTAAAATAATCTACAGTGTAATGTTCTGTCTCAAACAATTTACCACGAATAATTTTTTAAAGAGGAGTTGTGGGGGGCAGGGTGGGGAAAACACGCGCAGTCCATAAGGTGGGGAATCTTTGCCCGTCTCTCTTCTCACCAGGTGAACAGTCGTCAGGGCTTCTCACAAACACACGTGCTTGTATCGTTACTCCAAGCTTCTACCAACCGAGACGGCGTGTTTGTTTTGGAGCTATGTGTTCCGCACCCGTGCTGTAGGCTGAGACCATCCTCATGCAATTCTTTTAATTGAGTACGAGGGACCCAGAAATGTTTTCACAAACAGTATTTGTCAGTGACATCGATCCTGTTTTTCGAAAGGACAATTTAATATTCCTTCTCTTTAATGGGGTAATAGAAGACAGGGCCTCCTGCTGATTCTAGCGATGGTCCCCAGAAATTCTAACAGCCGAGAGTGTTGGTGCCTCTTTAGCAGCCTCGAACATTCACTTTGGATGTTGCCCCAACCCCCGTGTACACCACAAATTAAATGATTTGAGAAGATTTGTATCAAGATCTACAAGTTCAAAAAAATCACTTAAACGTATGTCTACAAAAGGATAAATACTGTACGATTCCACTGACATGAGCTGCCTAGAACAGGCAACTTCACAGGGAGAGAAAGTAGAATGGTGGTTGCCGGGGCTGGAAGTGGGAGAACGGGGAACTGTTTGATCGGTGCAGAGTTTCCGTTGGGGCAGATAGCAAAGTTCTGGAGACGGTGATGGTTGCACGACAACGTGAATATTCTTAATACCACTGAATTTACACCTAAAAATGGACAAAATGATAAACCTATGTGCATGTTACCACAATTTTAAGAAGTATCTCCTTGGCCAGGCACAGTGGCTGGCGCCTGTAATCCCAGCACTCTGGGAGGCCGAGGCGGGAGGATCGCTTGAGGCCAGGAGTTCAAGACCAGCCTGAGCAACACAGAGAGACATACCCCTCCTCCCCATGTCAAAACAACAATAAGGTAAAAGACAACGAGGAAAATTTAGGGAAACGGAGGCAGCAGGAGACTTGACACGAAAGAGAAGAAAGCTATGAGACGGGCGCAGAGACTGGAGGCCAGGTCGCGGGCTCTGAAGGCGGAGGACGGGGCGCACCAAGGGAGGCAAGCAATGAGGTCTAGAGCTGGAAATAACATGGAAACAGTTTCTTTCCTAGAGCCCCTGGAGGGAGCACAGCCCTGCCGACACCCTGATCTCCGCCCCGTGAAACAGATTTCAGACTTACGACCTCCAGAACTGTAGGAGAATAAATGTGTATCGTTTTTAAACCACCAAGTTTGTAGCAATCTGTTGCAGTAGAAATGAGAAACTAATACATACATGTGATGTTCTTCTCTTACATTTATTTATGTAACAAACATTTTAGTAGTAAAACTACGTCTTTGATACAAAATAACATATATTAGGTAAACTCCCATTTTTCTGTCAGGAAGCATGGCATGAAAGGTGTTAAATGATATTGGTATCTAAGAATGATAATCAAATAATTCTATTTAGAAATTCGATATTTAAAATGCTCCATAAAAACCTACCAGAAGCGAGCTATTCCTAACCGATTTATCACCTAAAATATTCTAATATATTCCAAAAAGCATTAAAAACCAAAATTAGATTTCCTTTTAGACGGAGGCGGCAAACAGAACATAATTAAACTCCCTTAAATTTGCATTCATTCTGGGTTTAACACGAACACGCAGGTAAGAACAGTTTCTACGATGAAGGAAAATTAAGTGAACAGACCTTTGGTTCCCAGAGCAGTGCCAGATACCTTCTGAAACCTTGGAAAAGCAACACGAAATCCATCCTAAACCACCGTGGAAAGCCCCGGCTCTGAGGACATGCTCCAAGCATTATTCCGCATTCTCCACGTGAGACTTCGGTCCCGTCACGAACATCCAAAATGGTAATATTTCAGGAACAGATGGAGCTTTTGATACTGAACTGTGCAATTGTCATGCACTTTTATTTGTCACGTTCATATCATTTCCAAGTGGTGACCACTGGGTGCAAACCCGGGACTTGTTCCCTCCAGTCATTGACTCGTTGGCAGCGCTCAGTGCCACCAACAGCGCAGTCCTTCACTGCGGGCAGAAAGTCTCTCCCCGTCCTCTCAGGAGGAGCCGGAAAATCACCTCTTCCTCCAAGCTCTGTGCCTCCGCTGGGAAGCGTGACATGGCGACTATACAGATATATGTAAAATGCTGATGTTCAGTGAGGACTCTAATGAATAACACCGAGAGTCTCCAGTCAATAACTAAACGCTGCGAATTGTATCTCCTAATACCACTCAAATGCGTCCCCCTCTCCTTTTCCATGCCCGTCATCCTAGTCTATTTCATGCCTGGTGTACTGCAAGGTCCCCTGACCTGATCTCCCTTCATCCCCCCTTGAGCCTTTCCAATGCGTTCTCCTCTGAGCAGCCGAAACTCTCTGCACTAAATGTTAATCTGATCACATCCCTTATTCCAAATCCTGCTTAAAACCCTTCAGTGGCCTCTCGCTGTTCTCGGCGGCAAGATCAAAATTCTTACCAAGGCCAGCACAGGCCCCGCTAGGCCGCCCTGCTGTCCCTCCATTTCATCTCGTCCCCCAGGCTCCTGCCCTCGGCAGCCTGGATCTTTCCGGTGCCCGCGAGTGCGGGGTTCCCACACTTTCCAAAGCCCTTTGGCTGGAGGATCTGGCCTCAGCCCACCACTCCGGCTCTCTGCTGGGCTAATTGCCAAGGACGGAGGAGCTGCGAGGACTAAACCAGTCAGTGTTTTTAAAGCCCTTAGAGCACCATCTGGCACCAAGTGAGGTCTTTTTAAAAATGTATCATTGTTATTAGTATTAGCATTATTACTCATCCATACGGATGAGTACGAACCTCAGTCCCATAGACTGCCTTAGTCTAGGCGCTCAGTCTAGGTCAGGATTCCCTGCTAACACACTCACGGAACTGGGTTCGAGGGATTGTATCTCACTTGGTAATTTTGCATTTATTTATGTGGTCACTTAAGCCCATCTCCCTCGTTAGACTGCAAAGTCCAAGAATCAGGGACGATGTTTTTCATCACTCTTTACCCATGGTGCCCGGCCCTAGTAAAGGCTAACTATGGTAATTGTGGAATAAATGCATAGTGCTATGCCGTGTAAAAACGGCTAATTTAAAACACAGTGTTAGGCCAGGCATGGTGGCTCACGCCCGTAATCCCAGCACTCTGGGAGGCCGAGGTGGGCAGATCGTTTGAGCTCAGGAGTTCGAGACCAGCCTGAGCAAGAGCGAGACCCCATCTCTACTAAAAATAGAAAGAAATTAGCTGGACAACTAAAAAAAAAAA
>RJWJ010024536.1:0-24744 GCA_004363605.1 Indri indri | reverse complement strand
CGGAGCCCCGGGATGCCAGCGCTGCAAGAGGACCTAAAACTCAGCACGGTCTCCCACATATCTGGGACTTCTGGAAGCCATAGAATAAGCAATATCTATTAACTCTTAATAGTAAGAACACATAAAAATACTAGTGCTGTCCGGAAAGTATCCAGCCATTGTTAACATAATGAGAGTATATCTTCTGTGGCCACGAAATCACCTATGACGTGCCTTTCCATTGTTCTTCAGCTAGAGCACAGGCTTCAAAACGTCAGGAATCACACTTTAGCATTCTTCGTGTTCCCTAGAGCACCTACCGTCAGCTGAGCACATAGGAGGCACTCGACAAGGCCTGGAATGAATGAATACGTGAATGAATGAATGGCTAAATGAACGGAGTGAGCAACTGAATAAGCGAGGTGAGTATATAAGCAAGTGAGTGATGCACAGAGTGAGTGAATGAATGAAAGACCGTAGGAACAAATACCTTAGGCTGGGTGAGAAGTGCCAAGAAAACGTCTTTAATGATGATGGAGAAATCTGAGACGAGGCTGAGGACAGAAGCCGAGGCTGGGAGGTGGTGGAGTGGAGAGCACAGAGCACCGGACTCAGAACCCAAAGACCTGGTTATATCTCCCGCGTGACTCTCCCGTGGCATCGCAGGGGTCCGTGCTTTTCCTGCCTCTCAGCGCTGTGTGAGGTCGAATGAGGGCGTGCGTCGGAAAGCACTGGCGCACTCTGAAGTGCTGGGCGTACACCGTCTTGCCTTGTATGACGTTGGAATGAGGCCGAAGGAAGGCGACAGTGGCCAGCCTTGCATCTGTACATGGGCAGGGCCACACTGGCTGGCCAGCAGAGCCCAGACCCAACACGGGTGCAGCCTGCACAACCCTCGGCTGCTCCAAACTCAGACACTCAGCCCTGGAGCACACGGGCCAACCAGGGAGTTGACCCTCAGAAGGGCTGCGGGAGCACACGGGCCAACCAGGGAGTTGACCCTCAGAAGGGCTGCGGGCAGGAAAGGCTTTCCACCCTCAGGGTACTGCCCACAGTGGAAAAGTAGGGTGCCCATCTGGGCCCAGCCCTCTGCTCTCTCCCACACCCCTTTTGGAGCCATGGAACTTTTAGCACCTGCATTTTGCTGAAGCACACACTGACACACTCTTCTGAAAGGGTGTGATGAGCAGAGGAAACGGAAAATCTGGGGCCTGATTCACACTTACCAATACTCAGAAAGTCCCCAAAACAGCCGCCACGATGGGGACCTGCCCAGCTGCCCCAGGTGCCTCTCGGTGGATGTCCCCATTTGCTAATGATGGCCGCATGGAAGGCACAGCCGCACGGAGCCCTGCAGGGCATCCGCCTCGCCACAACCATGAAGGCTCACAGGCCACTAGAGCCGTGGACCCCAAATGTCAGCTAGAACAGCGGTTCTCAAGTACTGTTTAAGCAATGGAATCTCTCTTTGATTAGACGCCCTTATGAAACCCCGGTTGTTAGAACAGACATGAGCGGAGCTGCCTCCAGTCGGAGTGGGGGCTGAATCTCCCACCCCCACCTTGAAAGCTCCTGAGACATTTCTGAAAATCACTAGGACAGTGCCCAAAACAGACCTCTTATTAACAGTGGGTAAACTGAGGCCCAAAGCGACGACCACTGATGGCCAAGATCAAGCAACATATTAAAGGCAGAAGTCGGGCTGGAATCCCATCTCTACCAGCCCAAGCCCCGCGCAGAGGCAGAAGGGCTGTTCTCAGGAGAGTTAACTTCTGAGTCAGGCTGGGTGATAAAGAAATCCCAACCAGTGTCATCAGTGAATCTGTGTGGACGATGCAGTCTTACCCTGAAGCCCTGCTGCGTGTGCGAGGGCGCTTTGTGTCCTGAGCTGCTCATGGAATCAATCGGTCAACAGAGGCCCCAGCACGAGAGCCAGGGGCCGAGGCTAATTTATACTATAGTATAAATGACTCATGCTCACTCTCTCATAAGGTTTATTGTCACGTAATTGGGTTGAGTTTTCAAGTCCCCTCGATGGAGAGGTGATTCTCGAACTCGAGGGTGCATAGATTGACCTGAGCATCCTGCTACCCTGGTTTCTACTCTGCCTGTCACCTGCCAGAGACTCCGGGCCAATGACCGTCTGACTTGAGTTTGACTCGTGATCTCAGATCCCTTCCGGCTTCAGTGCTCCACATCCAGGTGAGAGGTGAAGCTTTCTTACCTACGGCTGGTGCAGGGATTCCTCTAAGGAGGAAACGATCTAGATTTTGGAGAGAGACCTTCAAGAGGAGACGACGAGGTCTGAAGGCACATGGTGCATACCTCAGCCAAGGCGGGGGGGCCAAGGCCAAGCTGCTCTGTAAGGAAGGAGGGGAGAAGGGGGGAAGGAGAGACAGAACCAGAGAAGGCGGGAACTGGGGAGCAGCAGGATGGCGCAAAGCTGTAGCTGCCTGCAGTGAAAGGCCGGAGGGAAGCGCCCGGTGGTGGAGCGGCCAGAAAGGCATTTTAAGAATGGGAACATCTCATGTTCAACTTGAAGTTGTTTGCATTGCAGTGATGTAAATCCTTCCTTCATCCCCACCCACGTCCCACCCCATATCTTCAAATAAATCTGCCTCACCCACGAATGCTTTGTGCCAGCAGATTGTTATATGGAAAATGAGAAGAGGCTGAGCTTCCCATCTGGGCCCGGGAGGTGTGGGATGAAGACAGTAAGTGCGAAAGCAAGAGTCTGAGGCAGCAGGAGCCAATCGCGTGTGTAGCCCCTGGAGAGGCTCAGAAATCTTGGCGTCCCTGGGTCTCCGTGGGGGAGGAATTCAGGGGCCTGAGCCAATCTTACCCGATCTCAAGGGGCAAGGAGGAACCCCAAGTGGCATAGAAGCAATCTTAATCATATGAAATATTTATGTTGTCCAACGACGAGCAGGAGATAGGGGTCATTAAATTTTAGTGCGTCTAAGCAGGACCTTGGGAGCTTGTTAAAGATGAAGGTTCCTAGGTCCCATGCCATAGATTCTGATCCAGTGGGACTTGGACAAACACTGGGATGGACTGGTGACATGATCCCAGCCTTCGAGTAGCTTCTAGTGACCTGACTACTTTAGTGACAGGACTCACCTGCAGGCCTGGGGCCATCCCCCGGCCACTGCCAGTTCCTGCTGATCAGGAGCCCACAGGCCCAGCACAGAGCAGCCCATTCCCGGGGAGAGTCACTGTCTTTGCCTTGGGACCTGCGCCCTGACAGCCAGCACGCTGTCACTGGCTCCGCAGTCACTGCCAGCCCTTGGGAACACTGTACCTTCTGGGTGGGAAAAGCAGCTAACTTGAGCTCTAAAACCCATGCTGTACACCCGTCCCAGCAGGTATCCAGGACCTGCCTCCTTTTCTCCCCAGACCCACGATTCTACCTGTCTGTTTCCGCCTCAGCTGGCCCCCCTGCACATGACCTGGGCAGGGTGCCACCCAGCCCTTCTTCTAGGACTTGCTTTGGACATAGTTTAGTTGGAGAAAATAAGACAAATGGTGTTAGAAGACAGAGAAGGATTTCTGCAAGAGAGCCGATCAGTAGGGACCAAGAGCCAAGAGGACACCCACAAGGTCAGACCAATGAGCGTGGAGAGCTCCATGGGATAGGGGTTTCAGAGAAGGACTTAAAATTGGGGGCAGTTCAGAGTTTCATTCATTCATTCACACTACGGGCATGTGCTGGGCCCCTTCTGAGTAGGACTACAAGCACAAGTGAGCTCAACCCTTTTTCTCAGGAAGCATGTCGTCTAGCATGGGGGGAATTGGTCCTGGACGGTTGACAAGCTTCTGCACAATGGCAAGACATTGCAGGCAGGGGAACAGCTTGAGCAAAAGTGCAGAGGCAAAAAAAAAAAGGCAGGCCCCAGAGCTGGGGAGTTGAGGAACCCGAGTGGAATAAAAAAGTATATGGAAATAGATTCTAATCTGACAGGCCTCCCTGTGCCCTGAGCTGGACCTGGGCTAGGTGCTAGGGACATAAACGTGACGAAGGCCATCTACGCCCTTGATTGCTGGAGCCCGAATTAGCATTGCAGAGAGGGGCACAAGAGCCGCAGGGTGGTGGCTCCTCTCAGGCCGCGTTGCGGGCGGTGAGTGTGGGCGCAGAGCTGACCCGGCCAGCCTCGTTCCCAAGCGGGGGAGGGGAGGCGAGGCGAGGTCTGCACTGCCATAAACGCAGCCGGCAGGGTTGGCTCCAGCCGCCTGACAGGAGACGAAATTTGGTTTGGGGAGATAACCTCCGTGTGCCGCAATTAAGTCCCTGGGAGGCCAGAGCCTTCATGAAAATAGCCTGAGAAAAACAACACGGCGGCACTCCCGGAGACACTCTGCCTGGACATCCACACATATGGCAGCCACGAACACACCGGGCGGGCACCGTGCCCAGACATGCCTTCCCTTGCAGAGCGACCCGATCAGAGCAGGCTGTGGAAACCCCCTGATACCAATTTGTGCGGCGATGGTGTCTCGTCAGGGCTGGAGAACGGTGCAGGGCTGTATTACTTTTTTTTTTTTTTCCTTTGATGCTTTTTTTTTTTCCCCCTTGGATGGTTTTTTTGTTCTCAGTAAGGTCTAAAAAGTCAAGGGGTTCTAGGGGGTGATGTTCGGCGCTGAGAAGGCAGCCTGGGGTTACCAGTCAGCACGCAAAAGCAACTTGTGGTGGGCGAGGAGCCTTGGAGGAAAATGTCCTGGTTTGGGTGTCAGAGGAAGTCTGTCTCCGCCCTGCTGCAAGCTGTGTGACCTTGAGTGAGTCCCTTTCCCTCTCTGGGCCCACTCCTCGGTCAGCCTCCTGCCTCTCCACACTGGGCCATCGCCTATAACTGTAACAACAAGAAATTCCTGCGTTAAATGCGTAGAGATCAGGGCAGAGGCGGAGAGCTGAGGCTGTGGGCAAGGCGGGAGCTCTCAGACGCAGACCCAAGGCTGGTGGAAAACAGAGCTCCGACAGGAGGGAGATCTAAGACCTTCCCCTAGAAACAGACTGGGGGGCGTGGATTTCATTTTGTTGGGGGTAGGGCTCGGTTTGTAGCTCCCACTGACATAGGCTGGGGCTGAAATAACACCCTCTGTGGGTGCCGACCCCTCAGCTTAGACCCTCCTAAGTGCCATCGTGGGGACATGCTGAAGGAGTGACCATCGGAGCAGGACAAGTGGTCCAGCTTTCCTTCAGTTCAGGAACAGAGGAGGGAGAGGGAAGCGCCAGGACTTTCTCACCACCCCTTTGCTGGTAGATAGTTAAAAGCAAATTCATTTGGGGTTCCCACGGTCATCTCAGAGCTGGTGGGACAGTTTTCCCATGAGCTCACTCGCCAATAGTTACTGAGCCCCTCACCCTGTCTTCGAAGCCCCCAACCCCAAACCCACTCTGTGAATCAGATTTTTCTCAGAGCGAAATGTTCCCCAAGGCTGGGCGAGAGACAGGCATGGTTGCTTTCAAAAGGCTCCCTTTTTGCTTCTCTCCACTGCTTTGTTTTGTGTCCTTGAAAAGGAGCCTGAAGCCTTGATCTCCTGCTCCAACGGGGTCTGGGTGGTGGCCAAGCCTGGTGGTGACCGCCTGTCAACCAGCTTCCTGAGCTGGGCCATGCCTCCAGCACAGGCCTTGCCACGAGCTCTCTCCCCTGCGGTGCATGCGCAGCTTTGACCAGGGCTCTGCAGTCAGGCGGGAGGGGAGCAACTGGCTGAGAGGACAGGGTGTCCCACTCTGTGGAGGAAGGGAACTTCTCGGCGAAGGCCACCCCCCTTCCCTTGGGAGAGAAAGCGGGCCCGTGGCCCGAGGGCGCAGGCTGGAAAACGGTCCAAGTAGGTGTCTTTGAACCCAAAAATATATTTAAAGCTAGTAATGTAGGCGAAAGCCACAGGCACTTACAATGTGTTTGGAAGAAAGTGAGAATGATCAGGGAGGTAGTGGGGAGGGAAGGAGGAAGGCACTTCACTTCTCGAAGGCTCGGTGCCTCGTCACCTGTGAAATGGGAATACCGTCACTTACATGAGCTCGTTGTGAGAATGAGAAGGCAACTACGGTGAAAACCCCAATACAGAACGTTGACACTCCAAAAATATCGAAGAGGTGAAGGACCTGCCCAGTGAGGCACAGCGCATGACTGACAGGGCTAAGCCTGGAGCCCAGGGGCTCGACGCTAAAATCAGTACTTTCCGTGCCAAACTGCTACACGCCAGCGTTCGTGGAGATGAGGTCACTGACTCTAACACTTAGTCACATAGTGTCTCACCCAGGGACGCTCAGAATCCCCCACGGACCCCAAATAACACCCCGGGGACAGACCAGCTCATGCCGGGACTCACTAGTGGGAACAAGAGAACTATCTCCCTGCGGAAACGGACAGCAACCTGCCGAGAAACTGAGGCGCGGGCAGCTGGGAAAGGCTGGTGAACCCCGGGTGTCTCTCCAGGCCGATGCCATCGAATGACCTCAGGCCGCAGAAGCGCTTTGAGTCACTGCCTTTAGTGCTTCGACACCTCTTCCGCACCCCAGACTATACGGGTTCTCACACGGTTTTCTCTTTCCTTTAAATCGTCTCCGCGCCAGCCCAGGAATCCCCCAGGCCTCCCTCGTATCTTCAACCAGAACCCGGTACGCAGACCCCGTGGGGACTCAGGGACACCTGCGTCAGTCAGGGAGGGAGGGAGCCTGGAGCCCAGCGCCGGGAGGTGGTTTTGGCATCTCCTCGTCCATCTGCAGTTCTAGTTTCTCTTAATATATGTGCGAGCTACCAGTCAAGGCAGAGATTAACATCATTCCCTGGACGCACACCTTAAGCTTCTTTAAAAATGTGTGGTCCAGGCAGTAAAAGTTCCTTCTCTTTTACCAAGCAAAGAGATCAGAATGACCTGGAAGCTTCCTGGGGTGGGGGACGAGAGCACGTTTGCCATCAGTGCACATCCCAGCACTGGGTCAGGGTCTCACAGACCTGTCTCACAGAGATCCATTCAGTCCTCAAGACCAGCACCAGGAGAGGGAGGACTTGTCCCTATCAGGTAAAGAAACTGAAATCCCAAAAATATAAGTGACTTACCCAAAGACACACCAGATTCCAACTTAATGCTGCTTACATTCAAAGCCAAGCAGACCTCCATGACCTTTCTGTGTTTTAAAAAGTTGCCTCAAACAGAAACCAACCTTTTCCTTCTCCACCCAAGAGCCTGGCAGTTCTGAAATCTGGATCTGTAGCCCTCTGCCAGCAACGCCCCGCACTGAAGATGCAGATTGAGCACTCCCGGATGTGTTTCCACGACCTCACAGAGGAATAAATGTTAATGTCAATAATCAGTGCTGAAGACATTTTAAATGTTCTCACTAAACTTCATCAAAATTGATACACCAATTAGCAACCAGACATCAGTCCAGGGCCCGTGCTAGGCATATTGTAAGATTCAGATGAAGCCTAACATGTTCTGCATGGCCTGGGAGGGAAGACAAGGTACAGGAAACAGCAGAGAACAATGTGTGACGGGTTTTAAGCAAATACAGAGAAACTTGGCTTCACCACTGCGTGACACAGAGCAACTGTTTTAATCTCACCGAAGCTTCATTTCCTCATCTGCAAAATGGGAACAACGATACTATCTTCTTACAGAGTGACTGTGAGAATGACATAAAACAATCTCCATAGACTGTTGAGCACGGTGCCCGCTGAACAAGCTCTCACAGGTGCTGGTTAGCATCCTTGTTGTCAGGGAGGAAAGTGATGTTTGTTAGAGAGCTGCTCCTAGGCGTCCGAGGCCGTTCAAGACACCTTTGAATCCTCAATGTAATTAGTCCTCTGTCATTATCCTCATTTTCTAGATGGGAAAACTGCGGTTTGGGGACTCATCACACAATTATTCACTAGCAAAGGTGAAGTTGGGAGCAAGGTATGTTTGACATCAGGACAGATAAGATCAAATCAAATCAAACAAATATGTGAGTTTTTCACATCATGGGGACTGTAAAATCTCTAGGATATTCTTGACCAGGCTGTATGCCAGAAGGTTCTGCCATGATGGAAATGCCCTCATCTGCATTGGCCAACACAGTAGAGCACTTGCAATGTGGCTAACGTGCCTGAGAAATCAAAATTTTAATTTTACTCAATTTTAGTTCATTTCAATTTAAATAGCCACACATGGCTATTCGATAGTGGAGGGCTAGACTGTATCTGGCAACCTCTTTAACCTTGCATCCAAGCCCCTCCCACCCATTCCGATGTCCCCCTTGGGGGACTCACTTGCTTGGGTCCTCCTGGCCCAGTGCTCCCAACTCACATCCCAAGTCAACCCCTGTCTCTCCCTGTGGTTTTGGTGACGCTCTCCAGCTCCCATCCCGAGTATGGGCATCCACTTCCCTCTGCTTCCTCCTGTGCTCTTTCCTGTTGCACTTGGTGAAATCTCTGCAAACCGGGACCAGGACCCTCAGTGTCTTCACCCTCATGTCAGTATCCACCACCACCCCCAAGAAAAATCAACCAGCACCGCAGGTCCAGGTCCCGATGCCCTGGAGGTATGTGTTTTGGTTGGGGGCAGGGGTGGACTGGCAACAAAAGGACAGAATGTTCAAAACTAACGCCACCAAGACATTCGGGACATTTGCTTGTTTCCATATGAGAAACACGAAGAGAATAGGTTCAGGCCCCTGCCTCAGGGAGCTGCCACAGTAAGCGGGGAGACGTGATACAACCTGAAAACACAAGACAGCAATAACCAGCAGCACAACACTAAGAAGCATCACAGCTACTCAAGGCCAAATGTGCATTCAAACCAGAAGGGCTTTGGAGTCCAGAGGAAAGGGAGGCCTCTCTGGGCTGGATTCATCAGGGTGTTCCGAGGAGAAGGCAGAGGGCAGCCCTTCCAGTCCAGCTCCATCACTCTCCACCCTGCTCTGGCTGGGAGGCTGACCTATAGGGGCTGCATGAGGGGCTCCTTGTCCTCCCCCTGCAAGTTGGGTTTGGCCAAAGTCCAGCAGCAGCAGTTCATGCACGGCAGGAGGGCAGGGCAGGGCCTGTGTTCCCCTGGCTGCCTCTCTGCCAGGCTGGGTTCCTCTGGTGAAGGCCCTGCCTCCTACCAGCCAGCCCTAACTTGTGGCTATGGTGACAGGTGATCCTCCTGTCACCTCCTCAGGCCTAGGGACAGTAGCAGCTTTCCGCTGTCAGTAGTCACAGAGTGCTGCAACGTCTCTTGCTGCTCTCCCCATGCCCAGGCCACTCCCTCACACGCGGTCCCTCCTTAACTCTCCTTGGTCACCTTTCAGACACATCACCCATTTCTTGCCGGGACCCCGACAGATACAGGGACCAGGCTGGGTCTTAAAGGATGAGCAGGGTTGACACAGGCAGAGGAGCACAGAAAAATTGCAAAGCAGGAGAACACAAGGCTGGGGGAGTAGGGGCAGAAGAGGGAAGTCCTGCTCAAGATGGTGACAGCCACCGGGCTGGAGACGAGGCTTTGTTAGGTGGGGATCTGGGGCCGCAGCTGGGCCAGGCTGCGGAGGCCTTGATCACCGAGTGAAGACAGGGACTGCGAAAGTGGGAAATCAACGGACCTGTGTCAAACGGGGATGGTGCACTGTCTCAGGGCCACAGCTACCAGGGGCCCTCAGGAGTGGGAGGTTTCTATGGTGCTAGCTATGGGCATCATGTAGGCAACTGATTTTTAAATGCGCATGGCACCATTGGAGAATAAGTAAAAATGCACTTGAATAGAATTCCATTGTGGCTCCCATGACGATCAAGTGAGCAGAATTCCGTTAATATTCAAGTATATCTGTTCTGTATCCAATGACCTGTGGACCACTAAATATATACTTCTCTCTGTTAGACAGGAACTTTCAAACCCAGCCTCTTAATACCTCATTGGCTAAGCAAACACAAGGACATATTACATAGTACATAAGTGTAGACATATCGCAGTATCACTGTACTTGTCAATTTTCCCCCTGCATAATTCAAATCTTCCCTATTTTGGAAAAAAAAAATGTTTCTAATACATATTTTACACCAGATGCCATTTGAACAGAGTATGGCATGCCTGAAATGCTATATGCAATGAGATTGGGGCTATTCTTTGGCAATACTTGGCAACTCCTAAGAAAGCATATTGACCTCTGCCGCCTTTATAGCCAAGAGAATGTGGGCGCCTTGGCTGGCATTTGCAAAGCCAGAGCTGTCAGAGCGACTGTTGCTCCCTTAGCTGAAGGAACAGAGTTCTTTAATAGAATCATACGTTCATGCATATAGAACTATGCTAATATCTGGTTCTAGATAGGTGAAAAAATTCTGACTGTATTCCTCAAATTTAAAAAAAAAATAAAATACTGCTTTGGCTGAAAGTTTGCCAAGATACCATGACAATGAAAAGATTTTTGCGTCATCTTCTTCCACCTATTGATTTGCTGAGTGTCAGGATGACAGTACTTTGAGCTTCAGCAGATTTTTTTAAAAGAAGGATTTTATATTTCTTATCCTTTTTTCACAGATAACTGATAATGTTAATTTCCTAAATAGACCGAAGATTGCAGGGTTATGTGCAATTACTGCTGACTTGTTTGCATTTTTTTCTGCCATCCTAATTAATTCATGTGGATGAAAAGGGAAGAAGACACAGAAGGTAAAAAAAAATCCCAGCAATGCATTAGAAGCATTACCAATTAAATTACTGCTTCGTGAAAATCACTAACAAGTGAAATTGATGAAATTAAAAGTAGCCACACATTTGCCAAGGGAGTGTGGAATGACACAGCATGTCTACAACTGTTTCCGTAGAACGTTATCTGTTCATTTTATTTTTGACGATTCCTGCCCCTGTATCTTCAGCAGAACATTTCTTCTCCGAATTAAAACCAATTAAAAACTATTTAAGGAACACTCTGTGACAACAACGTTTAGCAGAATTAACACCCCTCACTGCAGAAACAAGGCAGCAGAAGTTGCGAAACTTATCGATGATTTTGCTCGTGCCAAATCCACAACGGAGACATTTGAAGTTTGCTTCTAATTTTCAAATTTGTCTGTGTTGCCTGAATAGCTCTTGCTGCTGACATGTTTTAGAGTATAAGTTTTGAAGTTTGTTTAAATAGTTATTTTCTTGTTATATCATGAAAGAATGACATTTAGTAATGAATATGGTTTCCTATTTTATTGTACATGGGGAAGGCAGCACATTAAACGTTGAACCCATTATTATGAATTATACCCTTGCGTGAAGGAGAATCTAAGATGGTTATACTGTGCTTGTGCAGTGAATGGCAAAGCCAAAGCATAACAGTTCTTCAGAAGGGCAGAAGGGGGAAATTGAATGTTCCATCTTTGCTATGCACTGTAGCATTTTACTACATTGTTTATTTTCAGCTTCTCGGCATCTCTGAAAGGAGAGAATGTTTATCATCCCCTTTTTACAGGTGAGGGGACTTTGACTCAGGGAGGTTAAGTAACTTGTTCAAGGTCAAGTAAGGTAGAGGGATTCTGACCTGGACCTGTCTGGCTGTAAAACCCTCCTAAGGGCAAAGAAGGCTCCCATGAACCCAGGGTTAGGAGACGTTTTCTGCCTGCCTTAACGACTGTCTGAAATGGTGGAGCTGGGGTCACCAGGGCAGAGCTCAGCCTTCTGACGTGGTCAGAGGGCATATCTGGCATCAGTCCCATCTCTTGGCATAGCTCCAAGAGCTGCCCCTTTGGAGCTGAGGGCACTCACAGCAGTAGCTCTATGATTAGGCTCGACAGGCAGGTGTTCAAAGGGCCAGAAAAACGCGGGGAAAGACTCAGCTGTGAGCCCCAGCTCTGCCATTTGTGGACCTTGGGCTAGGCACTGAAACCTGCTGCACCTGAAAAACACATTTAGGAAATGCACGTGGGTGATGGGGGTGGGAAATAATCTATCTGACATCAAAAGGTTGTCTGGAGGAATAAATTAGATGAATTGTGAAAAAAAATTCTTGGAAAGGAGCATATACATAGAGCTTCTTCAGGCTACGGGTCTGCAGGGAAGGGGCGCTGTCCTGCGTTCAGGGCGCTGCCTTGAACCAGGGGCATTGGCACCACCAGGGAGCCTGCCAAAAATGCCGAGTAGTGGACCCTTCCCCAGACCTACTGATTCGGAGTCTGCATTTTGACAAGATCCGAGTGTACACATTCGAGTTGGAGAAGCACTGCCGTAGGCCTCCTGGTCTGGTCTCCAGGTCTCCACCTCCAGCGTGTTTAATCTAGAGAGGGCTTAGCCTCGTTCACTTCTCAATTATTCTTTATTGCAAAAACAGAATTGAAAGGGCTCTTGAAGACCATCCAATCCAGGAATGGTGAATACGCGTCATGGGTGCAGCCATCCCTTCCCCGCCACCAGGACAGACATTGCCCATCGGGGCTCCAAAGCAGCTGCATCAGCCCCTCCACGACACAGCCCAGGAAGCCTTTTCACTCTTTGGTACCTACTATAGGCATGAAACCCACTCACCACCTCTGCCCCCGCTATGAGGTCCCACTCCTTCCTTATTCATAGGTATCTCCAGTTTAAGCCCATTTTCCCAACATTCCATCCAATTTAACATTCACCCCCGGCAAAAGTACTTAGTAAACTGTATGGTTATACTGATTAAACAGAAACCGAGTGCCACCGCAGTTCAATGATGTTCCCAACGTTGGAGGATCCTGTTGCTCTGGCTCAACTTTTCTCTTTTTGTCACGGTCCCTCTCTGTTCCACTCCCCACATCCACATTTTAGACCAAAGGAGGGAAGACTTGAAACCTCACAAATAGCCTAGAACATTAAGCTGATGCACTCAGAAACCAAGGTATAAAGACAACAGAAGGTTTGTCCAAATGCTCTGAGACCCTGAACCTCACTCCCATGTTCCCTGGCAATGTAGTCCTGTCTCCTGCTTGGAGCTGGAGCTGGAATCTTCCTCACCAGGAAAGGCTGGCGTGCCAGGCCTGCGTCACCCCTGTGGCCTTCACCCAGCTTCCCAGCCACCTGCCACAGATGCTATGCGCAAACAGCTCCAGAACAGGAGTGATACTCTGAGCTTAATTTTTGTTCACATGTAATGTGAGGTTGGTGCCCCCACTAAGCTGTTGTGCCAATCAGCCAGTGGGAAGTGGCCCATGTTTTCGGAAGGTAAATCATTAAGAACTAGAATGCAGTGTAGACATATACTCTGGCTGGATCCAATTTCAAGTGAAAATTAATGGCAAATTCTTGTAACCACATTAAGGGCCATTGTCATTCATTTGAAATCAGTTAAACATGACAACCATCTTGAGTTCATGGAATATAAATATTTGTCTATATTTTTTGCCAGTGCCCCAGAGAGACTAGGAGATGTTGGCAAATCAGTGTTCTAGAAACATGCTCATGAAGGGGAAAAAATAAGGAACCTGACTCTTGTTGGGTTAAACTATTACATTTGTCAACTTTTCCATTTCCTCAGTCAAAAGATAATTAAACAGTAAGCAGATGTCGGAATCTAATTGGTTCAAGGAAAGATTGCTCAATGTCTTATTGTGCTGGCAATGTTTATGCACTGCCTGCAAACAGCCCCTTGGCTGGTACGAGAAGCAGAAAGTCACCCGGGTGGTTTCTCTCTGCGTGGAGGCAGAGGCTCTCCCGACAAACATACCTAGGTACCGGGGCTCTTGACGTCAAGAAGCAAGTGAGAAAGTCCCTGGAACAATGTTTTAGGCATATCAGAACAGACAGAGGCTGCGGCGTTTTAGAAGAGAGGGGGAGACAGGGAGGAGAGGATGGGGCGGTCGGGTGAAGGGAGAGGAGAGACTCAGACAGAGGCAGTGCTTGCGGAGGGGAGAGTCCCCACTCCCTGACTCAGCGCCAGCAAGGGCGTGGTCTTCAGGGCCAAGCCTGCTGTCCGGTCCCATCACTTCAATCATTTATCTGACACCCCTGAGTTCACTTCTCAGTTTGACAGTTGGGTAAAGTGCCCCCTGCCCTGGCTCTGTCCCAGGCGTCCTGTGAAACAGAGAGAGTAATACATTTCAATGTTTGCAAGTTACAAAGCTATACGCCTGCTTTAATTTTTCATGAAAGAGCAGAGGGAAGTGGGGTGGAGGCGAGCTGACACAAAGCGCGGTCTGCCGTGGGTGGAGAAGAGCTCTCCGTCGGGTGTCGTACTACCCGGTGGGGGCCCCGCAGCAGTGCCGCCTGGGGTCCACTGTGCTTCTGGGTTAAGAGAATCGGCCCTTTCAGATTCTACTCACGATCCCTCCCCTTAAAATACACACACGCTGCTCCCCACGGGGTGCGCAGCGTGTCCGGGGGGCCAGGTGAGCGACGGACTTGAAAAGGAGCCACCACGCTGTGTTCCAAACTGCAGTTCAATTGCAACTGGGTAAGACGCGGCGTCTGTGGCTTCTCCCTCAGGATGAACCCGTCCATGGACTACTGCTTCGAACTCCTCCTTACAGACAGACTCCCAGCTGCCAAACACGGCCAGCAGGGCCAGTAACACTTAAACTCAGATTCCTACTGAGTTTCCTACTTATTGGATAATCTGTTCCGGAAAACCAGTTGACAAATGAATTGTGGGGTTCACACTTACTCTGGTCTCATCTCTGACACTACTTTCCAGCGTGGTTCCAGATCAGCGTAAACCCACTCTAAGCTGCCTTC
This sequence comes from Indri indri, assembly GCA_004363605.1. Lineage (NCBI taxonomy): Eukaryota > Metazoa > Chordata > Mammalia > Primates > Indriidae > Indri > Indri indri. Next base: position 10,131 of record RJWJ010024536.1, on the reverse strand, counting down.
CATTTTCCTATCTGGGAATGCAGTTGCACAGTTTGAGCCTAAGGACCTTTCTACTTGTGACATTCAAAGACCTCACAACTCACCCACCCAAAATCTAAGGCATAAGGCATCACACCCTACCCCTTCACTCGTGCCTCCAGACTCCTTTCCACGCTCCCCCACTCTCCTGCCCACCCCGGGAGGCTGCCCTCTGGCTTCCAAGTGGTCTCAGCCAAGGGGTGTTCACTCTCCTGACTCCCTCCCAAGGACTGTCCCCAAGCCAACTGCACCTCTCTGTGGAAGGTCCCCGTGCTTGGTCTCCTCTGCAGGACTCTCTCCTTCCGGGTCTTGTTAATAGTTTCCTCCCCTTGTTCCTTCAGGCCTAGGAGTGGCAATAGCTCTGCTATTACTAGCCCTGGATGGCTGCACTGTCTCTTGTGGTTCTCCCACACCCTGCCCACGCCCTGGTGAGCAGTTCCTTTGTAAATAAACCATCCTCAATGGGAGAAGTCACAAGGGAGCTTCCGGGGGTCCTATGGGACCACGGAGTAAATACACCGAGGGACCAAGGAAGATGTCCTAGGAGAGGAAGCAGGCCTTGGCAAGGTTGGCCTCAAGCCTGTCTGGAAGAACAGAAAGAAGTTCAGACAGGCAACAAAGGGGGAGGGAAGAGCATTATAACAAAGAGAATGGTGTAGGTGCAGCCACGATGCCAGGCATTCTGGGAGAGGAAGGTAGACCTATCTGTCTGGAGGGAAAGCCTTGGGTAGGGAAGGACTGAGAGTCATGGTTAGAAAAGCCAATGAAGGCCAGGTTGTAGGAACATCGAATGTGAGACCGAAGCCTGGGACTTTATTCTACAGGCAACAGAAGACTTGGGACGATTCTTGAGCAAGGAAATGGCCCAATTACACTGGGCTATTTTAGGAATGTTAATTTGGCAGTGGAGAGCAGATCGTAGTGTCACCAACTGGGTAGCCCCATGCAAAGAGAACGAAGGGTGATGCCAAAAGTGACTCGCCCACCCCCTATTTCTCCTGAGCAGTAGAGCAGAGGCGGTACAGACATCACCCCCAAAGCAACTCTCGTGCTGATGCCAGCCTCAAAAGAGCAGAGAGGGAAGTGCAGCGCATCCTGAAGATGTAAGGGAAAACACATTCTTGGAAGAGATCTCCTCTCAAAGCCACCCACCCCCAGCCCCCAGAATACGGGGTAGGCAATCTGTTTCTCCTGGCATCTGATGCGACATGCTCCCGAGGCCAAGAGGACCTAAAAGAATTCCTCTGCTCGTGTGTGTGAGAACAGCCCCACGGGGACCATCTGTCTCAGAATGGGCCCCTCAATTTGGAGACAGAAACAGTAGCCCCCAAAGGGGTGCTATTTTGGAGTTACCAGGAAAGTATCCTGCAAATGTCCCCAGTTACTAACTGGAGATCTCTCTGTAGCACTCTGCTTGGCGCTTTGCTAAATCGAAACCCAGGTAGTGGCGGGGGGCCACTGTCTGAGAGCTTCCCTGTCACTGACATCTCAGTGTGGACATATTTGGGAATGGAAGGAGGCCGAGGCTCGGGTCACCTGAGACTGTGCAGACCCGGCAGGCAACAGAAAGGTTAAAGGGAGGCAGATTTGAGAGGCGGAGACTTCTCAAACCACCAGCAAAAAAATTCTGCTCAGGACTGGCACTATAACTCCTCCTTGAACAGATTCCTTTTCATCCCGGATGGGCCCAGGAAGGGTGCCCTCCTTCCTCAGGGGCCTCTGCGGCCTACTCTGAGGTCCATTGCCCTGACCATGCCCTAGTGCTGTGAGGTTACGGTAGTATTCCAAGGGAGACACGACGGTTGCTTGGACTGGGGAGGAAGCAGTTAGAGAGCCTGGATGAAGAAAGGAGAGGCTACACCCAAGCTCTGCAAGACTCAAATATTCAGAGGTCCAGTAGAAGAGACAGAGTCAGCAAAGGAGGCGGCATCAATGAGTTGGAAGGAAAACCAGAAAGTGAGTGTCCCGAAGCCCGGAGGAGGAAGCGGTCAGACGCATCACATGCTCCTGGAGGGCATGTATCGTGACAATTAGGGAGGTCTCTGACGATCATTATGACAAGAGCAGTTTCAGCGGAGCGGAGGAAACAGAGATCTCTCCCACCTCTGACGCGATAAGTTTATCCCCGTCTTATAGATAAGGAAGCTGAAGCCGGGAGAGATGAGCTGACGTGCCCCCAGCCTAGTAAGCGGCGTGCTTGGGACTCCGCCCTGTACCCTGCTGCACGCAATAACTGGCCATTGATGGTGGGGCTCACGGAGATGTTGATGTTGACAGTGATGATGATGGTGATGTCACGGGTCATGGTGCTGATGGCAGTGTTGCTGGTAATGATGATGGTGATGTTGAGGATGGTGGTGACGGTGGTGGTTGTTCAGATGGGGAAGTTAGTCATGATTGCAAAGTAAACACTGAGTGGTCTATAGAATGAGACAGAGCCACATCCGTATCCCAGCGACACATAAGCTTTTCAACTTTTGAGCCTCAGTTTCCCCTGCTGTACAATGGAGATGCTGTTGCTTGCCTCAGAGGGCAGCTGGGAGAATTACATGGATGGGAAAGCACCTGGAAGCACCTGGCTCCTAGTAGGTGCTCAACAAATGTTTGTTTAGTTCATTTGTCTTCGGAACAAATTTAGGGAGCGCAGTGAACATCAACACATGAGCCCAGCTAGCTGACCCATCCCTCCCCAGTCAACTCCACTCCACAACCTGAGTTACCTCCGACCTCAAGATCAGTCACGGCCATCTCGGTGACTACCGCTCCCCAGGACACCCCTCCATGTCCACACCTTGCTCTGGCGATGATGTCCTGCTGCGATCTCCACCCACCACCCTCTTGTCTGTCTCCCTGGTTGATGAATGCCTAAGAGACGCCAAAAGGAAGAACGGTGGGAGAAGAATTATACTCCCCGAGCACTACTGTGTATCCAGCTCCCTGGTCCCATTCAGCCGGCAGAGAAGTGGACTTTGCAATCAGACGTGCCTGGAATTAGGTATTTTCATTCCTTTAAGCCATTACTCAAATATCACCTTTTCACGAGGCCTTCCCTGACCACCCTGTCTATACTGTGGCCTTCCCAGTCACACTTACCCTGCTCCACTTTTTCGATCCCTTTCTAACTTTCTGACTGTTTTTCTTACGTCTTAGGCATGTCTGTCTCCTTCCACTGACTACAAGCTCCAAAGGGCAGAGATTGTTACTCGCTTTGTTCTCTGATGCATCACAACACCTAGACAGTGATGGCACATAGGAAGTGCCCACTAAACATGCACAGAATGGATGAAGGGACAGCCCAACCCTTAGCGACACAAACACAACAGGTAGTTCACCCATAACTGAATTTGAACCAGATCTCTCCGGCTCCAAAACCAGGGCCCTTTGTATCCCAACAAGTTCAAGTTTCTTCCTGGTCACATCCCCCCATCGAATCGCACCCCTCATCTCTAGAACCCTTTCATTTTTAAGTTTCACTCTCAGATCAATCCATTCAAGTAGTACAGGGCTGGGGTGCTATTTGAGGAAGAGTGGATTGCCCCACTCCCAGCTCGGGCACCTTACACGGTGAAACGAACCGTGCTTTGGGCTGAGCCAGAGAGAGCAGCCTGGCCCGCCCAGCCTGGCTCGGAAAAGCCCTTCCCATTTTAAATGCTCCAGAGTCAAGTCAGCTCCAGTCCAAGGGGCAGGGAGCAGGTCTCCTGTGTTTGCTCCAAGGGGTCCACCTACTGGGAAAACGCAGGTAAGTCAAACAACGCTGTTTGTTCTCCCAGTACAGCAAACAGAAAACAGGGCTCATTCTTCTCCAAGGCCTCCCTGAGAGGCATGATTAAAATAATGGCAAGACAAATATTTTCCTGGAGAAAACGATAAAACTTGAGGCAGGGAAAGCAAACAGCACCTTCAAAGGGGCAGCTGGCATGGAGCTGCCCCAGGAGAAGTTAGGGAAGATTCTAGAAGAGGGGAAGCATGTAGCCCGTGAGCTCCTGGCTCGGAGGCACGTGGGGGCTTTGCTCAAAGCAACCAGCACACCAGGCTCAAGGGAAGCTGTGTTACTCGTCCTCCTCACCAGTGGGACTACCGGCATTGCCACTGAGGCAGAGAGAATTCAGGCAACATGGGACAGAACAGGACAGAGCTCTAACGGAAAGCCAGACCTGCCTGTCTTGAATTCTATCATTCATTCAATCATTCATTCATTATGCAGTCAGTTAGTCATCCCTTTCTCACATTCGCATGGAGTACTTACTGTGCACCAGGCTCTGGCCAGTGCGACGCGGTCTTGCACAAGTCCCTTATCCCCCTGAACCTCAGTGTTCTCATCTGTAAAATAGGGCTGGTGTAGGATTGTTGGGAAGATAAAAGATGATGTTCAAAAAAGCACTAGCACAGAGTCTGGCCCACGACTCTCAGGTGCGGTCACCTCGAGAACCTCCCCCAGCTGACCAGTCCCCCTCCTCTTTCCCCAGGCCCGAGCCAGGTGTCCTCATTATCCCACCTGCCTATGGCTCATTCGCTCTGGCCTCCACCTTGGATGCCCTTCCCACCAAGCAATTCCCACTAAGTGGTCCCACCAGGACCCCAAATCAAACAGGCTTCTGACCAACCTCTTCACCCCTTTGTCCCCCTGAAACCCAGTCCTCCTGTGCATTTCCACGAAGGCGCTTCACCTGGCTAGCGCCCTTCCAGAGACCTGGGAGGCCTCCTGGGTCTTCCTTCCCACTCACCAGCAAGGCAGCTGTCCGCAAGGGCCACGCGGCCCCAGCTCAACCCTCCTGAAATTCCTGGCATGCCTCGCTCTCTCGGGACTCTAGCCAGGCATACAGTTTTCTCCTGCCCTTCTTGGCTTCCTAACTCCTACTAAGACCTTAAAATTCCACTTAAGCACTTCTTCTTCCAGGAAGCCCTCCTTGACACCCTCTGGCTGGGTTACCTGTCTTCCTCATGCTCTTCCCCAGAGCACCTGGGCTTAACTTGGCCAACACATCACCCCATGTGGGCCTGGAGAGCTCTAGGAACCGGGAACTTGGCTCACTTCATTTACCTTGGCGTCCTCGAGGTCTAGCCAAGCCTTGGATTCAGGGCTAGGCCCAACAGAGGAGACAGGAGGTCAGGGTTCTGGTGACGTGAGATGGACGTGACATGCCCTGTCACCTGGCATGAGGCTGGAGGAAAGGGGATGATCGAGGACAGCTGTGAAGGGGGGACAGGCTTGGAAGGAGGAGAAAGGGTGGTGGAGAGAGCGTCCTGGGCAGAGGGGAAAGCGTGTGCAAAGGCATCGGGAGGCTCTGGCAGCCCTAAGGGGACCCGGGTGACTGGCAACCAGACCTCTGAAGGTCTCCCAGCGCCTTTTCCCGTAGTCACGGGAAAGCCCAAGAGCCCCTGAGCTGGGGAGGGGCGGGACCAGAAAGACCGCAGAGTGCTGCGTGGAGAGACTGGAAAGTCAAGAAAGGTCTGACGCTGTTAGGTGGCCCGTGCCAAGGTCCTGCGGAGAGTGCTGGGGGCCGGCAGAGAAGCGGATGGAAGGATGCCAGGGCAGGTGAGTGGGATCAACGCATGCGGTGACAGATCGCATGTGAGCGACAAGGCAGGGAGAGGGGTCGGGATGGCCCCATGGACAAATGACTTCTTCCCTCGAAGGCCCGAGGTCCCCCAGCCAGCCCGCCCAGGCGATCCCTCACTCCTCCAGACTGAGACAGAGCCCCACCGAGGGCTGAGGTCTCTCCCAGAGGACTCAAGTTGTCAGGACGTTCTCCCTTTGACTGGATTGGAGGCAAAGCTCCCCTCCTGCCACCCCTCGGGCCCAGCTCTGCTCTGAGGCCAGGGGGGCAGTACATGGGGAGGCAGGATGGGGAGAGAACTAGCATTTACAGAGCGCTCGCTAGGTGCCAGGCGTGGTGACGGGCACGTCGCCTGTCAGCTTCCTTTTGCTCGTGCGGTAATCCACGAGGCGATAGATGCAGTGTCACAGCTAGAGGCAGAGCTGACGGCATGGGTTCAAATGCCAGTTCTGCCACTCTCTACTTTTGTGACCCTGAGCAAATAAATTAAGTGCTTTGGATTTCTGATTTTTTCATCTAAAAACCAGAGATATTAGTTATCCCTAATTCGCTGGGTTGAGATTATGAGCATTAAGCACTGATCGCACTTTATAGTATTAGTTCAATACACGGTCCCTATTTTTATTGTCCCCATTTTACAAGTGAGAGCACAGCACATGGTCACAGGCTGGGGCTGGGACACAGACGGATCTCTCGGCTCCAGGGCAGGGGCTCTTTCTCTCCCTCCCCCACGCTGCCGGCCATCACAGCCGCAGGACACCACTCTACAGGGCTGTTGCAGATGGGGGCGTTCTGCATCCCGAGTCAGCTGCTGGGGTGTCCTGAGGGGTGTGCTGATACCTGGAAGGACTGGGGAGTTGAGGGTGGAGTCTTTGTCCCCCCACGGGCAATAGGAATGCTCATGGACACCTGCTGTTTGCAACCTTTGTGCCAGGCCCCCACAGGCGACGCAGAGGAGATGACACAGGTCCTCTGCCCTCAAGGAACTAGCAATCTGCTTGGGAATGTGAGACACGCAAATATGAATTCGTTAATTGCCAATAAATGGCCATATAGATAAACCAACACCTACGGCATTTTTTTATAGCTGTAATGATAACCCATACCATGAAAACCACAGTCCTGACCAGTGTCAGGGCCAGCAGCTGGGATCCAAATGATTAGCTGCTCCAGGAGCATCTTGCCTTGGCAGCAGTCCATGTGAAATAGACACGGGGTCTTAGGTGACCCCGAGCTTCATATGAGCCCACGCAGGGCAGTGGCTGTTTCAAAAGCGAATGGAACCCCGGGGTCAGGGGAGGAGGTATAATGTTCGGGTCAGCAGAGGTAACGGGCACAGGGCTCAGACTTCCTTTGGAAAGGTACCAGGCCTGGGTGCTACATTTCACTGGGAACGCAGAGCAAGAATGTCACCCAGGAGGTGAGAGTTCAGGAGCCCTGTCTCTCGAAGTGTCATCTAAAGAAAACATGATCTCGGGCCTGTGCAGGGAAAGGAAGGGCTTGGTTGAATGTGGGCACCATCCTCAAATACCTGTCGTGTGTCTGCGGCAGCCTGTCGGGACAACAGAGCAACGTCCAAGCCACCGCTTACTGAGTGGGGTGACCTTAGCAGGTTACTTAACCCCCCTGAGCCCCAGTGTCCTCCTCTGAGAGATGGGCAAAGTCACTCCCTGTGGTGTTGAAGATTAAATGAGTTAGCAGGGCTGTGTGCACGGCAGAGCTCAGTAAAGCTGAATCTCCTCCCTTCTCAAGGTGCTGAAGGCCCACGTTGAAACACAAGAACGTCACCTACCGAGGAAGGGCAGGGGGTAGACCCGAGCGTGCATTAGCACATTTGCAGAGGGCACGTCCCCGTGTAGCGGCCCACCAGGATGCAGGGACCCTAGAAGGAAGTTCCGCAGAGGGGCCTCAGGGAGCCGGGGTCCCGAGACAAGCGCTGGGGACGCCTGCTGCGCATGTGGAGGGAGCACCTACGGCAGGCGGGGCTCGCTGGAGACCCTTCCCCGCTGCGCAGCTCCTCCCGGGGCCCCGCTGCCCCGCTCCGCTCACCTGCATGACTCCAAGGAAAAGCCATTTCCGAGATCCTGGCTTGGGCCCCCCCTGGAAGCAAACCTTGAGCATGTAGAATAATTGAGAGGTGATTCCAGGAAGCGAGGGCTGCGGGGAGGGGCAGAGTGAGACAGGGGAGGGAGAAAAGCTGACCGAGTGTGATGAATGAGCAGGTTATCACTGCAGGCAGCTGCGGCTCAACCCCTCCGAGTCCCTCCGAGAGGACGGAGGGCCACTGATTCACCAGCTTGCACCCCCACTGGTGAGGGGCGCCCTGCATTTCCAGGTGGTGCCTGTCTGCAGCCAAGCCGGGCTGGGGAACGTCCTTGGACAGAGAGGCAGAGAGAGGCAGGCACTGCCGCCGCGTCCCGGGAACAGCCCAGGTTGGAGGAAAACGCTGATGAATGCGTGTGCAGTGGGGCGTCCACCAGCCTGCCTCAGTCACCACCGGCCCCACATTGTCAACCAAGGGCCTCTTACAGCCTGTCCCTGCACTGATGCTCATCCTCAAAGTCCTTCCACAATGCCACCATGGCAGACTTCCCTCCTACTGCTCCGTCTGGTCCTTCTCGGGCTCCTATACTGGCTTCTTCTTTCTCTCGCCCTCCGATGCTGCAGTTCCCAGGGTCTGCTCCTAAGCCCTCCCCTGCCTGACTCTGGCAGTGGTCTCACAGGTCCAACTGCACGAGAGCCACCTGGGGAGCTTGTTAAAAGCCTCCCCCTGGACCTATTGAATCGGAATCTCTGGGAGTGGGGCCCACAGACGAACGTGCCTTTTAACAAGATCCCAGGGTAGGGCTGCCAGACAAAGTGCAGAGTGCCCAGTTAAGTTTGAATTTCAGATAAACAAAGAGAAGTGGGCTAGAGAAGCACGCCATACTTAACACATACTTATACCAAAAAACTATTTGTTGTTTATCTGAAATTCAAATTGAACAGGGCCTCCTGCATTTTTATTTGCCAAACCTACCAAGCCTATCCCAAGGTGATTCTGACGTGCCGTGAAGTTCAAGAACTTCTTTTCTGTGCTCTCCTGGGGTTACCTTCCCCGTGGCCCCAGTTTCTATTACCAAGTGCACATTCGTGACTCATATTTCTCTCTCACCCAGACCTCTCCCCTGAATTCCACATATCTGATGGCCACCGGACATCTCAAACTCAGTGTGTTCAAAATCGAGCGTGTTACCCCCTACCGCCCCCCACCTACTCCCCAAATCTGCTCTTCCTCCTTCTTTTCCTTACTTGGTGGCCGCAGCATCCATTTGCTGCCCTCACCAGTAAGCGGAGGGGTTATCTCTCTCATTATCATCCCCAGCCCCCCAGCCAGTCACCAGACTGTACTGGCTACAGCTACCAAAGGCCTTCGCATCCAGGCTGTGACTGAGTAATGGCCTTCCAAACACATCCACGTCCTAATCCCCGGGACCTGGGAATGCCAAGTGATATATGTGGCAGAGGAATTTGCCAATGTGATTAAGGATCTTGCGATGAGGAGATTATCCAGCTGGGCCCTGGATACCCACAACAGCACGGATAAGAGGGCTGCAGGAGGGGCAGTCAGACAGAAGGTGCCGTGGCCGTGGAGGCGGAGGTTGGAGCAGTGCATATTGCAGAGGAAGGAAGGGGCCACAAGCCAAGGAATGCAGGCGGCCTCTGAAAGCTGGAAAAGGCAGTCTGGGAACAGATCCTACCCTAGAGCCTCCAGGAGGAATCAGCCCTGCTGACGCCTTGACTTTGCCCAGTGAAACTGATTGTGGACTTCTGGGTTCCAGAACTTTAACAAAATTACATTGTTTTAAGCCACTAAGTTTGTGGTTCTTTGTTAGAGCAGCAAAAAGGAAACTGAAAAAATCCATCAAACATTCTCCTTTCCTGTTGTCCCTACCTGGCTTCGATCCCCCGTCCACTGCAACCTCCTGACAAGGGTGTCCTGCCTCCAGCCTTCCTCTTCCGATGCATCCTCCGAAGGTCCCTCAAAGTGGTCTTTCCCCTGCTTCACGCCCTTGGATGGCTCCTTATCACTAACGAGCAGTCCAGACCTATCCTCAGCTCAGATTTCAGGATTTGGCCTCTGCCCACCTCTCTCCCCTCATCTCCCTCTTCTTTTCACCTCAGACTGCTAGATTTCTGAAGCCACCCCATGGTTTAATAAGCCCACGTTCTAGTTCTTTCTGACAAGCATGCCTTTCTCCAACATTTTTCCCTGCCAAACTCCTACTCATACAACAAAACCCAACTCAGATATAACTTCCTCTAGGAAGCCCTCTCTGGCTCTCTTTTTCTCTGCAAAGAATTAATGATACTCTGCCCTAACCTCATACGGCCTCTATTCCTTAATCACACTTCTATTGTTGCAGGGTTCCCTACCAGTCGTTGCCCCTACCAAACTCAGAGCTCTTTGAGGACTGGAACAGTTTCTTGTTTGCTTTTCAATTCCCAGAACCTGGGAGTTACTTCATACACATTTGTTGAATTAAAGCAAATAAAGCTTTCTCTCAGCTCCAAC
>RJWJ010024535.1:0-24756 GCA_004363605.1 Indri indri | reverse complement strand
TACAAGGTACAACAGATACCATCAGACTTCGCAAAAGATACGCAAAAGACTGTAGCGTAGAATACAGTACCTCTCCTGATCATTGACAAGGGAGTAGAAACATTGTGATACAGAGCATTTGAATATGCTCAGAAGACTTGATTTATGAGCTGTATGATGGGATAATATTTTGAAACATTAATCAGCATACTTCCCTTTCCTCCATCCCATATCCAGAATTCTTCTCCACCCACCCCCAGAGAGATGTGAATCACTTGCTATAGAACCAGATACAAGGTCTGCAAATACTTGCTAGACACAGAAGGTGGCCTAAGTGTAGCACTCTGTGGACCAGGGAAGAGAAAGGGGAGGTGAGAGCCAAGGATTATGAGAAAAAGAGCATAAGAGAACACTCAAACCCCTGCCAAAAACATGGGCCATCTGGCAGAATGCTAGAGAAAGCCACAGTGTCCCTCTTTTCATTGACCTGTGAAGACCACCAAATGCCCAAAGATCCTTCCAGTTAAGTGATGTTTGTCTGTGCTTCAAGACTCTTCCAAGTCCCCATTAGATTCATCCCATGTAGATAGCTCTGCCAAATAGTCCAGGACATTTGCATGCCTCTCACCTAACCACAGGAGCTATGGGCCCTGGATGACTGCAGGCGTGATTGTGACATGAAGGGAAAGCCTTGACCTTGCCAAGGTGGCTCCAGCTAGCATGAGGTTGAAGTTTTCCTCTGAGATAGGAGCTGTGCTAGAATGCATGCTGTTGTTACAGATAAATTGAAAAACTGTACACTAGAAACTGAGAATGCACATTGTCTCAAACCTCTATGATATGTGTATATAATTTAACATAAGAGGCTACATAAAAACACAAACCCTTCAAAACGTGTTATTTGACAATAGTACCACAAGTATAGAATTTAATATATGATGAACAAAAAAAGTCAAACCCCTTAGAAAAGATTTTTTAAAAATTGCCCTAAATATCATTTGGATCAAAGAGGAACTCAAAACTGTAATTTTAAGTTTATTTAGAAAATAATCAGAAGATCTATATTACTCATGAGAACAAAGTATGAAACCAAAGCCACATTCAGGAGGAAAATTCATAGTTTTATAAGGTACTGATTATAAAACAAGAAAGAATAAAAATAAATGAACTGAATATTCAAGTAAAGAGATTGAGGGAGACCCAAATCAACTTTAGTAGAAATTTGTTGTTGCTGGTTTTTAGATTTTTTTTTTTGGCTGCCTAGCCTCTGAAGCTTGTTCCTATCTTTGGGAAATCCACCATGGTGTGAATCTTGAAGGCTGGGCACATCATCCACACTTAGCGCACTGGAACTTTGTGGCTGGAGGGAGCGCCTGACAGAACAGCCTTCATTTTGGTAGCCACATCCAGCGTTCAGTGGCAAAGCCATTGCATCCCAGTCAAGCTGCTTCTGGATGCTGTGTCAATCTCAGGGCTCTGATTCCTAGTTCCTGCTTATTTCCCCCACCTGTTCTTCCACGCCTCCTGTGAATCTCTGGGCTGGCGACATCCTTCCCCAAACATTCTTTTCCAGCTTACATGACCTAGAGTCGGTTTCTATTGTTAATAACCTCAAACCCTGAATAGTCTTCTGAACAAAACTGAAGGAATGTGTAAGAATAAAGAAAGAAATCAATGAGAGAAAAAAAAACTATAGTAATGATAAGTAAATTAAAAAATTATTCTACAAGATCAATAAAATTGGTGAACTACCAATGAGTCTAATTATGGAAAAAATAAGAAAAATCACAAATACTGTTACAAAGGAAAAAAAGATGTAGGAAGGATTCCAAAGTTTAAAATGATGAGAATGGGATCTACAGCTCTGCACTTGATTAATGAAGGAGATAAATTACCAAAATTAACTGAAGTAGGAAACTTGAATATACTACCAACCATGGAAGAAATGTCAATAGCTATATTTTTTTTAAAAACCCATCCCCTTCTCAAAGGGCACACAGCCAGATTGGTTTAGGAGGAAGTTCCTTAGAACCTGCACTATTTAACCCCCTCTTGGGCATGGAGAAACAGGGCCGTGGAGCACATGTAGCTCTGGACTAGCCAGTTTGTACAAGGGAGACCCTCTAGCCCTGGACCCCTGCTGGCTCTGTGCCTCAGGGAGTGGGTAGCCTGCAGTGGAGCCCTCTGTAGAGTGGGGTTTGGACTGTTATGTGGACAGGTCATTTTGCTGTGCTGTTCTGATCTAGCTGTCACCATTCTTACACCTTCTGGTTATCTATCTGTGGCCCGTGTCAACCATGCCTCTGCCAGTCAAGGCCACAGTGCACGCACTAGTCATACTAACCAACCCTCCGACGGAGGGCCCTCATCCCGCCATCTCCACTAAGTTCATGCATTTGCGCTGGTGTCAGAGAAAGAGCACTGCTGATTCCAGTCCACGCCCTGGAGTTGAAAGTGATGAGGCACAGAGTGCTGTAGTTACTGGCCCGTCCTCACTAAGATGAAGTCAGGAAAAAGGACTGAGCCCCGACTGGGGATTGGGAGCTCACAGCCAGGGGAGAGGCTCCCTGACTTTTGTCCTGGAGAAATGCAATAGCAGAGTGGACACCAGGGCACAGGAGTAAACCAGAAGTGTCCGGGGCAGACAGGGGCTGCTGGTCACCCCAGATGGGACCTGGTGAGGACCCAGAGAGAGGAATTTCTTTTAGGTGGAGATTGAAGGGGGAAGATGTTTGTTTGTTTTTTTTTTCCTCAGCGTAAAGTGTTGCCAAAAGTGGGTTCTAGGTCTTGGGAGACCTCATGTCCTTTGGAGGCCAGATTCAGCGAAGATGCTGGACCTGCTGGGGACAGCTTTGACACGAGGGTCAACGCAATGCTCCCCCATGTCCCTGGCTGGACCTCGGCTGTGAGCGCGTTGACCTCTGGACCTGCCCAAAGAGAAGCTCTGTGACTGACATACCTGGGAGGGGGTAGCGAGGGAGCCTGGTCTGATGAATTCTCCCGGGTATGGAAAGCGCTGTTTATGGCACCTTTAAGATAGCTGCTGTTAATGCAGGTGACAGTGGGCTTAGCGCACCAGGGAGGCGAGCACCTTATTTATGAGTAAATCACTCCACAACTCTAGGGCTCCCAGAGGACCACGACGTTTGAGCAGATTGTCCCCAGAGCGCTGCGTGGAGAGAAGAAAGCCCCGCCGCCCACAGACCGCCTCCTACTGCAGGTCCCTTGTGCTGTTGCATCTCTCCTTCCCTGGGCGTATTTCCGAGAGTCCCTTTCTCAAAACGTACGCCTACGGAAAATGGGCGGAGGGAGGCGACGTTGGCCATGAGCGAATGTCCTAGGAGCGCAGAGAGGTGATCCCTCTCCCCGTAGCCATGACAGTCTCAAAACCAGACCCATGCCGTCCCGCGCCAGCGAGCAGCACTGTGTGGTTCCGCTCTCCAGGCCCCCAGGACAGTCCCGCCCCGCGTCCCGCTCCCCTTCCTCGGGCTCAGATCCTCCAGGTCCCCACGCAACAATGAGGCGTGGGCGGCCCCAGCGGCCTCATTTGCATACCGCCGCGGCTCGGCCAATGGGCTGCGCTGGGGCTGTGGAGCGCAGTGTTGCCATCTGCGTGCGCGCGTGTGTGCGAGTGTGACAGCGGCTGTGGCCGTGGCCGTGGCCGTGGGAGGGGGGCCCGGCGGAGCCCAGCCGCGCGGGACCGGCCCGGCGCCCGCTCCTCAGCGCGTCGCGGCCGCGTGGCCGGCAGAGCCCCGAGACCACCCGGCCCGGCCGGTGGCGGCCGCGATGTCGGTGGCCGGGCTGAAGAAGCAGTTCCACAAAGCCAGCCAGGTAGGGAGGCGCGGGGGGCGGGCGCGGGGGGTGGGGGACGGGGGCTGCGGCCCCCCAGGCGCCCGGGCCTTTGGGATTCCGGCTCCCCGGGGGGCCTTGCTTGGGGCTGCATTTCTTCCCGCCGAGGAGGGCGCGAGGCGGGGTGAGGGGCCGCTCGTTCTCTCCCCGGCTGCTTGGCGCCTCCTTCTCCCTGGCCCCGGATCTACCCTGGGCCGCTCGCTGCAAATCTGAGAGGGTCTGAGCAGAGCGCGGGGTGGCGGGCCACAGGGGCTGGGCGCCGGGAGAGTGGGCGTGCGGAGGCCTGGAGGCCTGCCCCGGACGCGCGCTGGGAGAGCGACCCTGGGGAGTGTGAGGCCAGCCGGGCCTCCCTCGAGTCCCCAGTGTTTTGGTTGGGGGCACCTCGTGGGAGGCACATCCTGCCGCCTCCGGGGATGCAGTCCGGGGACTTGGCGCCTGCCTGGGCCCCGCCGCGCCACCCGCGCGCCTCAGCACCGACTTGGCCGGACTGCGCCTGGCCGCCGGCTGGGGCTCTCCGCCGCGGCCCTCCCTCCCCGTGTCGCCCCGGGCTGGCTCCAGGCTTCCGACGGCCTGGTGGGGACACCGGGAGCCAGACACGTAAACAAACGGTGCCAGACACACCTCCGCGCGCTGAGGATGCGGGATAACACGGTGGCGGCGTTAGGGAGAGCTTCCCGGAGGAGGAGATATGTCATATGAGAATCAAGTATGAGGAGAAATTGTGGTTGGGGGTGCGGGAAGAAAGACGGAAGGACGTTACGAATAGAGGAAACAGGAAAACAGACAGGGAGACTAGCAGTGGATGTGTGTGTGAGTGTGAGGGAGTGTTGATGACGAGCGAATTTGTTTTCCAACATTGCAGTCTCTTCCAGCTCCGGCAGAGCCCACGCTGTGAAACCTATTCCCCACCAGCAGCAATGCATACGATGCACCCCCTGCTTCCCCAGCGCTAATTTTGCTAGAACCAGGGGGGACAGATTTCATTCAGATTCCACATTTGTGATGAAGTTTCATCCTGCTTCTCCCAAAAATTGACCTGTGAAAAGCAGCAGGAATTAGAGGGTTCTCTTCTTGTAGCCTCAGCCCCAGGCTGAAAGGCACTGCTGTCCCCTCACACCCCTTCCATGACGAAACTGGGCGATGCTGTTTCTGGCTGGGGGCACTGGGTGGACAGTGGTGCTATTCAGGGCGACCAGGAGCCCCGGAGGAGGGGCCGGTGGGCGATGGTGGAGATGGTGGCTCTAGCTCTGTCTCTGGAGCACTTTGAGGGGTCTTTCGGATATTGATGTCACTGGCCTGGGGTCAGGTGCATATCCTAACCTGGAGCTCAGGGGGTGAGGCCAAGACTGTCGAGCTGCTGATTTGGGGGGCATTTCCAGACTAAATGGAGATTTTAAAATGTAAGTGCAGACAGAAATGAGAAAATGCACAGTGGGCTAAAGACAGACTCTAGGGAGCACTCACATTTAGGGACAATGTTTAGCTCAGTACTTGAGCAGTGACCACACAATGTATATTTATTGAATAAATGAAATTTTGGTGTAGAGCAACACAGGAAAGAAAGAACTAGTAGAATGCAGGAGAGAGATTATCATAGAAAGAGGATGTAAGTGCAGGAGCAATCAACAAGTGCTTCTGTGGGCTGAGGACTGAGGCGTACTCTCACCTCCCTGGGGCAGCCAGGAGGTCGAGTGCTGCTGTGGGCAGGGCAGCGCCAGAGAAATTGCTGGCTGTGCTTGTTACACTGGCTTCTCTAGCATTGGCTGGGAACAAACCTCTTCTTCTGAAAAATATTTTTTTATTGGATACAGACTTCGTAGGACCAAATCTCAGAGATCACCAAGACATAGTCCTTAGATGAATGAAGTTGGTTGCTGACCAGTAACCAGAGTGAATGGTTGAAATCCTCCCAAGTTATTGGCATTGGAGAAATATTTTTCTAATATTGAGAAGTTTGGTTTAACTACCCATAATCGGTCCATTAAAAATGAAATGAGCAGAGGGTCTAATTTAGCCTTTTATTTTCATGAGCTAAAATCATTTCCGACTTTATCTGAAAGGAAAGACATCACGGATTCTCTCTGGGCTTCCTAGCCACACTTTGTGGTTAAAATGCTTGATAACATTTTTAATCTTTTCTAGAAGTCCTTCTAAGAAATCTTGCAATACAACTGATTTGGTGGAGAAATTAGACCTGGTTTAATATAATAAGAGGGAGCACAATAATAAAAGATGCCAGACATTCTTCTCAGAAATCATTTTAACAGTGAGTTTTAATGCATATAGAATTTTCCCAAGGGCAGGGGAAAGGGAGCCTGAGATGATGTCAGTGGCTAAATAATTCCCAGGGCTTCCAGGCCTGGCTCAGCCAGTGACCAGCTCTGTGACCTAGAGAACATGACTTAACCCATCTGGACTTTGGTTTTCTCTCTGTATGATGAATTAGAGGATTTAAAAGCTGTGTCTCTCTTATAAAATTGATCATCGTGATGGTTGCACAACTCCGTGAATATACTAAACGCCATTGGATTGTACACTGTGATGGGTGAATTGTATGGTATATGAACTGTATCTCAACAAAGTACAGACTGTATATGTGTATGTATGTGTGTCTATATATACATATATACATCCCAGTTCTGAAATTCTTAAGTAATTCACTTAAAGCATTTCAGGGAAAGACAAAGATGATGAATTGGATCAATTAAAGATAAGGGAACCAGGACCATGGCAAACTGAGACTATTTTTCTCAAAGACAGGAAAGGTAAAATTACTCATAACCTAGGTAACTTCTCTTTCTTTCCTGATACTTTACCTATCTTTGAGAAAAAAAAATCCCCTTACCTTACAGAGAATGAAGAACTGTAAACCCCAGGGATTATGTATAATTTTGGTGGCACATGGAGACCAACAGGAAAGAAGAAGAAATAAACTAAAATAAAAAGAGTATAAGTGGAGCTAATGACAAAATGTAATTCTTTGCTTTAGCAGTTGGGACTAGGACCCGTTTCCTCTGTTTGTAATTAAATACTTTTTTTCTCTCACTAAGATATTTTATTATAATAGAGCTGTTTACTCTTCTGGTAGGGATACGGCTTGAGCTATTAGAAATAAATACAAATAGCTTAGAGATGGCATTGTGGTTTCCTGTTAAACGCGGTACCTGACCAATAAAAATATAGCTCACAATAATTACATCAGTGTTACCACTCACCGATTGGTATTCATTATGCTTGTTTCACGGTAATTTTTCTTGACAGCATTTATTGTTGGTGAGGGAGGCTCAGGCCACACCTGTGTGTACTCTGACCTGGGAACTCTACTAATAGCAACCACATTCTTTCCATTTTTGGACTGCCCTGCCCTCCAGGGGCCTTGTTCTATATCCGTAAAAGTCTAGAGACCAGTTTCATCTGTCCCCTTTTTCTGCCTCTCTCTCTGAGACTCACCGTCTAGTGATGACACCCTTGTGGATTCCATGTTGAATTTCCTTCTTTTTGCCCTTATGTAGCAATGCCCTTTAACCTCTGTCATGTGACCCAGCAACACACTAGGGAAGGGGAGCCTCTAACAAAGCTTTTTACTCACTTTCCTCCCTTTCTTTATTAATGCATTAACCAGAAAAATAAGTAGGCAGAAGGGGCCTGGACTTATTTGTGTAGTCACTGACTACAGGCTGGCTATTTATGGGTAAATGCTTCAGAGAAGGATATTCTTTGAAAATTATGAGATTCTCTGGGGAGGCATCAGAAAATACGTTAAAGCTAGAACAGTCCTGCTCCTTTCCACATAGATTGCTTGATAAATTAATCCATAAATCTATATGTGTATGTGTGTGTGTGTTTAGAGTCAGGGTGCCAGGGCAGATGTTCAAATTGATTTTGATTTTTTTTTTTTTTTTGGAGACAGAGTCTCACTCTCTTGCCTGGGGTGAGTGCCGTGGCGTCAGCCTAGCTCACAGCAACCTCAAACTCCTGGCTTCAAGTGATCCTTCTGCCTCAGCCTCCCGAGTAGCTGGGACTACAGGCATGCGCCACCATGCCCGGCTAATTTTTTCTATATATATTTTTAGCTGTCCAATTAATTTTCTTTCTATTTTTTTTTTTGGTAGAGACGGGGTCTCGCTCTTGCTCAGGCTGGTCTTGAACTCCTGAGCTCAGAACGATCCGCCCGCCTCGGCCTCCCAGAGTGCTAGGATTACAGGCGTGAGCCACCGCGCCCGGCCTGATTTTGATTTTTTAAAAATATCTGGAGGGTATAATATAATCCAGACATTTCTTACCACTGATGATTTTTTATTCTATAAAGTAGATTTAACTCAGGGTATCACTTGGAATTTGATTTAAAAATGCGTTTGAAAGCAGGGATTTTTTTTCCCCCTGTTGCTTCAGTTTAATTTTTCAGCTTTATTAACAAATTGAATGTCAATTGTATTTCTGAAAGTTAAGAATGTATGGGGGTGCCTTGTGTATTTGGGGAAGCTATTATTGGCATGCTTTGCCTGGAAAATAAAACTATCAGTAAACAGAACTGACACACTACTTTATCTGGCTAAATAATAGGTGAACATATTCTAGAGAGTCTACATCAGCAAAATGTGGATAGTTGGATTTTGTTTTTCAATAGAAATATGGGAAAGTGTTGAGTTGGGAGGGAGGGTCTGGGGGAAGTACTGGGAATGAAATCAGGGAGGCATTGTTCCAATTCTAAATATTCCAGTTCTTCTTTGAAATGCCTTTGCCATGGGCTCTTCCTTTGCAATTCCCAGGGTCGTCTCCACAGGTTTTTCTGCACATGGCACTAGCAGCCAGTGACCTTCCTGAGCCCAGCGATATTCCTTCTGACTTTCTTTCTAATCTTTTGGATGATGATGTCTTTCCCTGGCACCGAGTAAATCTTTCTCAAACACTGATGCTGTCAAGTGTTAAGCCTGCTTAAACCATCCATCAGTGGTAGAGGCTGCTGCTCTTTCAGGCTGGATGACGTGGGTCTGCCCTAATGAATCTGATGTCATATCTCCTCGTCCACATCCCTGTTCTTTCTTCCTTATGGGCCGCAAATCAGAAGTCCAGAGGGGCCCCGTCAGCTCATGTGTTGGTGCTTCTCTGCCTCTGTAGTGTGACTAACTACGGACAGAGTACAGCTGCGCTAGTCGCCGCACCGTGCTTCCCACCCCATCTCCTCGCATCTTCCCAGGGACTTAGCTCCTGTTGTTGCATCTCTCTTCTGTACTAGATTTCTTCTCTCCTGGACTGTTTCCACTGTAGGACAAAGACTAGGGGTTTAAGAAAATAATGGAAAGTCTAAGCGAGTTGTGGAGGGTTTATGAAAGAGGGGTCTTGTGAAGCAGCAGTCCCCAACCTTTTTGGCACCAGGGACCAGTTTCATGGAAGACAGTTTTTCCATGGACCGGGGGGAGGCAGGCAGGGGGATGATTCAAGCGCATTATGTTCACTGTGCAGTCAAACCTCTCTGCTAATGATAATCTGTATTTTCAGCTGCTCCCCAGTGCTAGCATCACCACCTCAGCTCCACCTCAGATCATTAGGCATTGGATTCCCACAGGGAGCCGCAACCTAGATCCCTCGCATGCACGGTTTACAGTAGGGTTCGTGCTCCTATGAGAATCTAATGCTACTGCTGATCTGACAGGAGGCGGAGCTCATGCAGTGATGCGGAGCCACTGCAGATACAGATGGAGCTTCGCTGGCTCACCCGCTGCTCACCTCCTGCTGTGCAGCCTGGTTCTGAACAGGCCACGGACCATCCTGGTGCATGCCCCCGGGCTTGGGGACTGCACTTGTAAAGGGAGTTTTGTGTGTGATTGTGTTGGCTGGGATTGGAAGGGAATTGTTATAAGTTTTCCTAAGAATTTAGCATCGGTGTCGAGTGTACTGACATAGGACAGGGGCAACACGGTTTTCTTAGAATGTTGATCTACTCTTAGTAAAAACATTGCAAGAGGTTTTGAGTTTAATTCTGAAATCTGTTTAATTAAATTTTCAATTATCTTCTAAACTGCAGCTTTTTCCTGTTTCACAGTTTCTATACCTAATTTCAAGTCGAAAGGTCTGTCTTCTTCATTTAAAATGATAATTTCATTTCTTGAGGTAGAGTTTTCCTCCTAAGGCTTTTCAGATTCACATCTCAAGGGTTTGGCTTTGCTACATCTCTCTAGCTGTAGTTTGCAGCTTATGTATCCTTGCCTTCTGCTCCTCTTCCTTCTCCACTTGAGCAGGTACATCTTTTTGCTTAACTGAAGTGGTGACTCTCTCCTTAACTTTTCCATCGGTTCCTGTATCTTATATTTTCCCAGTTCTGACTGTGCTATTGTGGCCTGACACTGAGAATATTTGTCTTAAAGTCCTAGAAGAACAATGGTTCCTCCAGAATAACTTAATTCTGTACTCTTGGCTTTTCTTTTCTTTTCTTTCTTTCTTTTTTTTTTTTTCAGAGACGGGGTCTCATGTTGCCCAGGCTGGAGTGCAGTAGCTATTCACAGGCACTACAGCCTAGGCGTAAACGATCCTCTCACCTCAGCCTCTCAAGTAGCCGGGACTACGGCTGCATGCTACTGCACCTGGCTTTTGCTTTTCTTGATGTATCTAAATTGTTCTATGTAACCAGGCAATTTCACATCCTTTTAGTTTTTCTAAAAACCGTACATTCCTCTGCTCAGGGTACTGATTTACTTGTTTAAATTATTCTTCTATAATATGGTATACATCCGTAACCTTGGATATACACTCTTCCAGTGTCTAATTGAATTCAAGTACCTTTTCATCAGATTCAACTTCCAGTTACTGAAATGGGCTTCCCTTAAGGAGAAGTAGTCATTATACAGGAGGTTTTTTCTTTGTCTTTTAAGTAATTGGCCTAGAAACAGAGATTTTGTGTTTTATTAAGATAGTTTTTTGTGCTTTGTGCTGTCTTTATTAGGTTTTCAATTATTTGGGAAAACAGTCATCTTTAATAAGTGATACTAAATCTTACAATTACATTTATGTGGATGTGTTGATATGAATGTTGTAAAAATTGTGTAAAATTTATAAAGATCTGATGATCCTGGTGTGATGCTATCAGTCGTGATTCTGGTTGTTATGTTAAAATACTGTATATAATAAAAGTAACTAAATGTCCTTGTTAATTGTTTGTTGTAATGAATTATCATCAGATTTTTAACCATGGCTATTCTGAATTTTCATCACCTACAGTTTTGATTCTTCCCTAAAGGCATCTGCAGTCAGATTTATGGAAAACACTCTAACGAGTACTTTGAATACATGCTTCCGATAACTTAAAAATCAGTGGACTAAGTAAAAATTTCCAAAACTCTGATACAAAAACTGATACGTTCTTGAGACTGCAAACAAAGATCAAACAGAAAAAGAATTAATTACATGGGACTAAACTGATAGTAGATTATGATTTTTATGACTTTTATTTAAAATATTGCTGGTTCTTGAATGTTTTATTGCCCAGATTTAAGGAAGCTTTTCTTTTTAGGTGCATATATCTTACAGCCCTTTGGTAATGTATGCTCTTGTGAACAGTATTAAAATATTTGCTTTTTCTATCTGATCCATCCAAAATTAAAAAAACTATTCATGAATATGACAATATATAAGTTCAATAAAAATCTGTTTTCTTTAAAACAGGATGCAATAAAAATTGTTATATTACCAAGGTTTGATGAAATATCATATTTAAAATTGTTTATAGGTACTACAGGTAAATTCTGAACCCTGCCTTGATTCGGCTTTCTAGCCTCAAAAGTTAAAAAAAAAAGAAGTCTAATCTGAGTTTCAGTTACTGCTCTTGCTACTGTGTAAATACTCAGGCCTAATCTGATGAAATTAAATTTATTTTATTCTGATTATTTTTGGTAAAAGTCGGGACGACTATAGCGTACCTGTTATTAGACTATAGCCCTGTGCATTGTTTTCAAGTTTTATTATCTACCTGCAGAACAGACTGAATGCTAAATTCTTCTAGGTTTCTTTAATTCGGTTTTCTACCACGTAATTAGTAAAAGTGGAAACTGCTGTTTCGCAAAGCCCTATAAGCTAGAACTAAACAACGTAATATAAATTTCAAGGGACAAGCCTCGTGCCTGATATGTAGGCCACACAGGAAGTCCACTAAACCGCCAGATACTGTAGCGAGGGGCATTCAAACTACAAAATCGCTGACTTCGTGTTATGGACAGCTTTTCCCAAGACCACGAGAAGGATGCTCCATATCATAATGAGACTCTTACCCCCTCTTAATGCTTACCATTTTCATTTGACAGGTTAATTCTGTAATTAAAATTTCACAATCAGTAACCGCTGTGGGTCGCTTGATGGAACCTGACCTTAAGAAATCCTTTAGTCCACTTAGTGGGCAACTTTGGCGGTATCCCTAACACAACTTTCTGTTCAGATTGTGCTAGTGGTCCCTTTCAGAGTTGGCACTGTGTTATTTCAACCCAGGCATGAGGGCGACTCACTGCCTGCAGCAGGTCTCACCCGGCTCCCTCAGGGTCTTGTGATTGGTTTAGTTCACCGCCCCTAGGCTTGGTTGGCTCTTAGTTCAGAACCATTGTACAAACTAGATTTGTCATATTCCTGTTGGTTTTACTTTGTGTTTTCCTTTTTAAAAATGTGTACCTGTTGTCTGTCAAATCTCTGCAGAAATGCAACTCCTGACAGAATGGTGTTGGCCCAGCATCTTGAAATGACAGCCAATGGCTACGGAATAGATGAAAATCCAACTTAATGGTGAATCCAGGTAGACCAAGCCTGAGAGCTTGTCCTTCTGGCCTTCTTGTTGCTCAAATGTGACTAAAAGGGTCTTAATATGGAAGTCTAGCTGATGATTACCTTCCCCCAGTGTGGGACAAGGCTGGAACTAACTGGAACAGGTCCCTCCTGGCACTGAGGGACACTCAAAACCCGACAACAGGCTGATTGACCAGTGGTGCTTTTGCAGAAAGATCTTATTCAAAACCTTGTGCTCTCTCCAGTTGTCTTATCCAGCTGCACAGATTTACATACAACCTATACCTAGATTACTCTCTAAATTATATTCCTAGCTTAGATGCTCCTCCTGGATACACACTCATAAATCTTAATGCCTGTATCACCTCTCTCCTTGGATATTTAAAAAGATCTCAAACTTAAGATGTCTAAACCCGAACTGTTTTTTTTTTTTTTTTTTTTTTTTAGACAGTCTTGCTCTGTCACCCAGGCTAGAGTGCAGTGGAGTCATCATAGCTCACAGCAACCTCAAACTCCTGGACTCAAGCAATCGTCCTGTCTCAGCCTCCTGAGTAGCTGGGACTACAGGCACACAACACCATGCCTGGCTAATTTCTTTTCTTTCTTTCTTTTTTTTTTTTTTAGAGACAGGGTCTTGCTATGTTGCCCAGGCTTGTTTCCAACTCCTGTCCTCAAGTGATCCTCCTGCCTTGGCCTCCCAAATTGCTGAGATTACAGGCATGAGCCACCGTGCCCAGACTAAAATTATACATTTAATGTCCTTAATGGTGATAGTATTATTCAAATTATCTCTTTCATACTGAGTTTTATTAGTTTTTGTTTTTCAAGGAATTGGTTCATTTCAATTAAGTGACTGAATTTATGCGTGGAGTGTTATTTTTCCCTTACTATTTTTTCGATGTCTGCATGGTGTGTAGTAATATCCCATCTTTCATTCCTGATATTGGTCATTTGTGTCTTCTCCCTTTTGCTTTGCCAATGTTGCTAGAGGTTTATCAGTTTTATTGAT
This sequence comes from Indri indri, assembly GCA_004363605.1. NCBI lineage: Eukaryota > Metazoa > Chordata > Mammalia > Primates > Indriidae > Indri > Indri indri. The sequence goes on along the minus strand of RJWJ010024535.1, from coordinate 11,156 downwards.
CTTGTCAAACAACCAGCTCTTTGTTTTATTTTCTCCATTGTTTTGCTGTTTTTATTTTCATTGATTTTTACCCTTTGCTATTTCTGTTCTGCTTGCTTGGGTTTATTTTATTTTTTTCCACTAGGTTCTTCAGGGAAATCAGATTATTGGTTTGAGACCTTTTCTCTTTTCCAATGTATAAAGTTAGTGCTACATATTTCCCTCTCAGCACTGTTCCAGTTGGGTCTCACTAATTTTGTTACATTTTATTTTTTATTCAATGTATTATATTTTTGACTTCCCATGAGACATTCTCTTTGATCCATGGATTATTTAGAAGTGTATTTTTTAGTTTTCAAGTGTTTGCAATTTTTTCTGTTAGTGATTTTTAGTTTTATTTCATTGTCATTATTGAACATACTCAATTCTTTCAAGTTTTTTGAGGTTTATTTTATGGCCCAGGATATGGTCTATCTCGGTATATGTTCTATGGGTACTTCAAAAAAATGTGTATCTCTGTTGTTGGATGGAGTGTTCTAAATAAATCATCTCAGCGTCGATTAGCTTCTGTTGGTTGTAGTGTTATTGAGTTCTTCTGTATCCTTACTGGTTTTCTGTCTAGTTCTGTTAATTGTGGAGGGTAGTCTTCAACCGTAATTGTGGATTTGTCTGTTTCTTCTTTTACTACTATCAGTTTTGATTTGCATAACTTGCAACTCTGCTGTTTGGGATGGGTATGTCTACTTGATGCCTTTACTCTTATCATCATATAATGTTTCTCTCTGTCTCTGGTAATTTTCTGTTTTCTGAAGTCTACTTAATTGGATATTAATATTGGCTATTAATTAGAACTGCTTTCTTTTGACTAAAGTTTGCATGATTTACATTTTTTATCCTTTTACTTTCAACCTTCCTATATTGCTATATTTGAAGTTGTGTTTCTTATAGACAGTGTGTGGTTAGGTCACGCTTTTTAATCCACTCTGCCAGTCTGTCTTCTGATTGGTGTATTTAGACCATTTACATTTATTTAATGTAATTATTTATATTAATATGTTAGAGCTAAAGGTTGTCATTTTATTTTTTGTTTTCTTAGTTTTTTTTTTTTTGTTTGTTTGTTTTGTTTCTTGGCTCTGTTCTTTGTTTCTTTTCTTTTTTCCCCTACCTTCCTGTGTGTTAGGTGAATTTTTTTAGAATTCTGTCTTGATTTTTGTAGAGTGTTTTTGAGTGTATCTTTTTGTATAGCATTTGTAGTGGATGTTCTAGGTATTACATTACACATATATATAAAACCTACCGGTGCTGGCATCTTACCAGTTCAAGTGAAGTGTAGAAAACTTACCTCCCTTTATCTCCCATACCCTTCCCCATTTATAATATAATTGCATTAGGTAGTTCCTCTGTATACACTTAAAAACACATCAGACAGTGTTAAAATTTGTGCTTTAACCATCAAACATAATTTAGAATACTTAAGAGAAGGAATATATTCTGTTTACCCATATTTTTGCTTAATGTGTTCTTCCTTCTTTCTGATGTTCCAAGATTACTTTTTTTTAAAAATTGTTTCCTTTCTGTTTAGAGAACCTTCTTTAGCTATTCTTTTAGGATAGGTCTGCTGCTGACAAATTCTTTTACTTTTCCTTCATCTGAGAATATCTTGATATCTCTGTCGTTTTTGAAGGATATTTATTCTGGATCTAGGATTCTGGGTTGATGGTTCTTTTCTTTCCGCATTTGAAAAATTTTATGCAACGTTCTTCTGGCCTCCATGATGTGAAATTAAATCAGCAGGAAGCCATTAGCTGAAAGCTGCCTCAGTATTTGAGTTTCTGTATAATGCATTGCAACCTAACAGTATGTAAACAAACCGAAACCAACCTTAGGAATATAACAAATGGCCAAATTTGAGCAAAAATAAGAAGCTGGGTTTCACTCAGTCACATGCAGCCAACTGAGCAGACTATGCCCAAATAAGGCATGTACTTCATTCCACCATGCTCACATAAGGCAGACACCTCGTTGCACCTGCCCACGTGACGCAGACGCCTCGTTGCACCTGCCGACGTGACGCAGATGCCTCGTTGCACCTGCCCACGTGACGCAGACGCCTGGTTGCACCTGCCCACGTGACGCAGACTCATCCTTGCCCCCTGCCCACGTGACGTAGATGCCTCGTTGCACCTGCCCACGTGACACAGACGCCTTGTTGCACCCTACCCACGTGACGCAGATGCTTCCTTGCCCCCTGCCCACGTGACGCAGACGCCTCGTTGCACTTGTCCACGTGACAGACGCCTGGTTGCACCTACCCACCTGACGCAGATGCCTCCTTGCCCCCTGCCCACGTGACGCAGACGCCTCCTTGCTTCCTGCCCACGTGAAGCACAAGCCTGGTTGCACCTGCTCACGTGACGCAGACGCCTCCTTGCCCCCTGCCCACGTGACGCAGACGCCTGGTTGCACCTGTCCACGTGACGCAGACGCCTGGTTGCACCTACTCACGTGACGCAGACGCCTCGTTGCACCTGCCCACGTGGGGCAGACGCCTGGGTGCTGCCAAGCAGGTGATTTCTCTGCTTTGCTTCCGTGTCTGGCCTATTAAAAGCTCACTGCTCAAACTTCTGGGCAGAGCTCTCTTCACTTCTTATGGCTCTGAGTGCTGCCTGAGTCATGAATTATTCTTTTGCTTCAAGAAACTCTGCTACATTTAATTTGTCTAAAATTTTTCATTTAACAGTGTTTTTCGATGAGGAATCTAGAATTCAAATTGTTTTTTCTCTTTAGGTTAGGCGTCATTTCTCTCTCACTGTCCTCAATATTTTTTTCTTTGTTTTTGGTTTCTAGAAGTTTGACTATGCTGTATCTTGGTGTGGATTTCTTTTGCTTTATGACGTTTGGGATTTACATAGCTTCTTGAATCTGGACGCTTATGTCTTTTTCCGCAGTGTTTCTTCCAGTGCTTTATCAACCCTGCTCTCTTCTCTCTTTTTGGGTGTCTGATGACGCGAACGTTGGATCTTTTGTTGTAGGCCCACACGTCTCTGAGTTTTATTTCATTTTCTTTTTTCCCTGTTTGTTTTCTGTTAGTTGCTCAGCTTGGGTACTTTCCGTGGTTCTGTTTTCCAGTTCACGTTCTTTTCTCTTTCTCCTGCATTCTCTGGGTGGGCTATAAGCTGTTTTTAAAATTCTAGTTATTTTTTCGATTCTAACATTCTTATTTGGCTCTTTTTCTGTTTCTTTGCGGAGACTTTCTAATTTTCACTCGTTTCAAGCATGTTCACAGTTGCTTGCTGGCTCCTTTGAAACCTTTATCAGATAATTTTAATGTCTGTCATCTTGGTGTTGGCATCTGTTGGTCGCCTTTTCTCATTCGACTTGGAGTCTTCCTGGTTCTTGGAATGGTAAGTGATTTTTTGGATTTAAGTATGGGCACTTTGGGCTGTTATTTTGTGAGACTCTAGTTCTTATTTAAATTGCCTGTTTTTGCTGGTTTTCTTTTAACATCGCTCTGGTAGGGGGCGTTGGGGTGGCCGTGCCCTGTTATTTCCAGGTGGGGGTGGACATCCGGTTCCCCCTCTCGGACTGCACTGACGCTGGAGGTGGCGGCTCCTCCTTAGTGTTGAGGGGAGAGGGGGTTCCGGCCACTAGGCCTCCGCTGTCACCTTCTGGCTGGGAGAGGTAGGAGTGTCTCGTTACTGCTCCCCACGTGGCCTCTAGTAACGCCATGGGCGGGGGCAGCCTGGGCACCTCCAGGCAGTGACGGAAGCCCCGCCCCTCGCTAGGCCTCCTCTGACTCCACAGCAGTGGGGAGGAGGAAGGGCGCCTCTTTACGGCTGACAAAGGTGATGTTCAGGCTCCGCACATGCCATCCGCCGACACCAAAGGTGGGGCGGGTGGGGCTTGTTACCGCCTTGTGGGGATGAACTTCCCTGCTCCCTCCTTGGCCTTCTCTGACCCACGCTGGGGTGTGGAGGGGCAGGGACTGTTGGGCACCTCATTTCAGCCTGGCAAGGGGAGAAGTCTAGGCTCCCACTCACCTTTTGCTGGTGAGAATGGCGATGGGGGCCAGCGTGTTTTTCTGTGACGTTTGGCTGGAGTAGAGCAGTTACCGTCTAAAGGTCTTTCGTCTTGCGAGGCTGTCCTCTGCTTGGTTCTCTGGCCAGGGAGAGTTGTTGGGGCTTCACTTCTGTGTCCATGGGCATTTCCGTGTTCTCCTTCAGCTTCAAGTCTTAGATATGTGAGGGAAAAGAAAGCTCAAGAGCACTCCCCACCGAGCCGTTCCTTGGGTTCCGAGGTCCCTAGCTCGTGGCTTGCTTCTTTCCACCTTCTGGAGTCTTCTTGTGTTTATGTCATGTCCAGTGTCCAGGGTTTTTAGTTGTGGTTAGTGGGAGGAGGAGGGAAAAGTACAGCTACGTCATCTTCCCCAAAGCAAAACTCCTCTGTGCTATGCAGTTTTAATTCCCTTCTTAGCAGATAGTACTGTCTGGTAGTTTCCTGTCCTGTTTATCCCTTACGGCGTCCCAAGCCCTTCAAGCACCGCCTGGCACATAGTAGGTGCTCAGCGATTATCTGCTCATAGCGGATGCACAGTTAGCAGGGAGGGATGAGGGTGACTTGGGGCCTGGATCGCCTGTTTACCTCCAGCTATTGTTTGCCTAGAGCCTCATGATTTTTTGGGAGTGGGGAATGTTCAAAATCCAGATTTTATATGCAATTTATGAGTTTTGAAATATTGGTGATTAATTTAAATAAAAAAAGCTGTGCAGGCCAAAGAACATGTGTGATGAGTCACTGTGATCCCCTGCCAGCTGGTTGGCAGCGTTTCCTTCAGCGTCGTAGATGAGCACAGTGCTTGAGTGGTGCATACGCAGGTCGCCTGTGCTCGGTTTTGGTTTTGAGTGGTGGAAGGATGATTCCCGTTCACCCATAGAGTTGCCAGTACTTGCTCGCGAGCATAGGGTCTCTGCAGGGACAATCCAGGCTTTTGCCGGGGGGTGTTCCTGGAAGCCTTGTTGGAAGGCAGGTTGGACAGAAATGAACGGAGCGTTTGCCCAGGTGCTGTCGTGTTAATCTTTTGAAGGAGCCTGGCTGGCACAATGTGGGGACGGCGGCGTGATCGGGGATAAGGGCAGAGAGCTGTCAAGTCATGATACAGTTTTGACGACGCTGAGTGGGCAGAGCGGCAGAAGGCAGGGTTTGAAACGCGTGGGCGGCCTCGCGGCCGTGCAAAGCCTGGCAGGAAATGAGGCAGAGCAAGTGCGTTGCTTGTAGTGACCCATTTAGGAACCTTCTGAGAGCAGGCTGCGAGAGTGGGCAGTTTCCAGAATGTTGTAAGGCAGATACAATCCCCTCTTTGGTGGTCCCACTGAGCCTTAGCATCTCATAAATGAAAGTTGTGTATTTTAAAACATATTTTAATAAATTATACGTCAATCGCGTTTTTTTAAAAAGGTAACCAACATTCTTGAATTTATCCATTCTGGATCCCTGCTATTCAAATTGGTGTCTGGAGCCAAGTGCTTTTTCCGAGAATAGACAGTCATTGTCTAAAACACATTGTCACATGTCGTGTTGAAATTATTTTGGTTTCTTCCTGGGCCCGTCTGCCCCGCACTGTATACAGAAGTCTTCAGGAGCGCTGGCTGAGTGAGTGAATGCTTGCGTTCTTTCTTCACGACTTCCTGCTCACAGCTCATAGCCCTCTGAGGTTTCCAGACTTTTGATAGCTGAATAACTGTGCTGTTGCTCCAAAATTAAAATTATCATTCTTGTGTTAGTTTTGTGTTTAATTCTGGCATCTACTTTGTTTTGAGCTTTGGGTTTTATAAATAAATAAGAGTCAGGATTTCTAAAAATCTTACCTTCATATCCAGGAAAATGTTTTGCAGTCACTCAACCATTATGTGAGTATTGATCATAATACTAATTAGCTTTATTTTGCAGAGGCGGTGGGTGCTGTACAGAGTATTTTAGAGACACGGGGTCTTTCATATCGAAAAGGTACCATTCTTATCCTCCTTCTACAAAGGAGGGAGTTGAGGGTTGGCAAGGTTAAGTAAAACTTGCTCGAGGTTATACAGTTGGAAAGTGGTCTTTCCAGGACGCAAGGACAGGCCTGTGTGATTTCAGGGCAAGTACAGTACACAATACTTGTCACCGTTGCATGAGATAAATCTGTTGCTATTCCCCAGTCTCTCCCCCGTGATTTTGAATCCTTGCATAAATTTCAGATGCTTTCATCAGTCATTTGAGTCAGAGGTTGCCTGGTTAGACTCTATATTATATAGAAATCTCTAAAACGGGGGTTGGCAAACTACAGCTTGTGGGTCAAATATAGCCTACTGCCTGTTTTATTGTACAGCTTGTAAGCTAATAATGATTTTTACATTTTCTTTTAATGGTTAAAAAAAATCAAAAGAATAAAAATATTTTGTGATATATGATAATTGCATGAAACTCAAATTTCAGTGTCCATAAATAAAGTTTTATTGGTCATAGCCATGTTCATTTGCTTACGTGTTGTCCATGGCTGCTTTTGCTCTGCAAGAGCTGAGTTGAATAGTTGTGACAAGAGACAGCATGGAGCACAAAGCCTGAAATATTACTATCTGACTCTTTACGAAAAAAGTTTGCTAACCCCTGGTCTGGACTGTAAGCCTGGGGAATTGAAGTACGCTGGTATGCACGTTTCTGAAGCCCTAGACAGAACACTCCAAATGTTTGGTCCGAATATGCAGCTCAGTTGTGCATTGTTTGGAGGCTCTCCAATTGCTAAACAAGTCTGTTTTACCCTGGTGACCCGGGAAGGGTCTTGCTCTGGAACACATGCTTCCTTTGTAGTCCAGGAGATGCAAGGACCCAAAAGTCACCTCTGCTCATGCCTCACCTGGCTGTCACACATGAAACACTCTTTCCAGATATCCCAGTCCTGGGGAAGAATGACCACAATATGTTCACCTGGGTGGAAACTCCCGTTTGCTTGGATGGGGAACTCAGACGTGTTTAGGGGTTACAGGTTGTTTGGCATTTTGCTGTGCATCTCTTTGTAATTCCTCACCAGGGAAACACCACTTGCTCACCTAGGAGGGTTTCCTCCAGTTCCATCATCTTTCCTTTCTTGCTTTAATAATTCCGACTTCATTTTTGCCTTCTCCTTTGTTTCATTTTGAAAGAGTCTCATTTCTCTTTTCTTGCCAGTTCTCTACTTAGTTTTCCCAGTGCTCAAAATTGATTCTTGGAGGTGATGTCATTTTCTGTTTATCTTTCTTTTCTGTCATAACTTGGATTACGTATGTATATTATAATTTGTGAGCTGTGTTCTGAGGGAATTGATCGATCCTTGTATTCTTTCGAAGGGACCTGGCGGGTTGTAGCCTCGACCAGCTTCAATTTGCACAACAGCAATGGAATGCTTTGGCTTCTGCCGGAGCAGTCGTGAATCATACATGTTCTAGAGGCTTTTCAGAAATCTCGTGCAGAAGTTATGTGGTCCAGATGGCACCCTTTTGATTTGCCAGACATGTGTACTTAAAGAAATACGTGCATTTATTCCCCTTAGGAGACTTAGAGGAATGAGAGTCAGCCAGAATTGCTGTAATTGAAAAATTCTTTGGAGTTTGTCATCAAAATAAGGAGTGTCATATCTGAAGACCACCATAGATTTTTCAGGATCAAATATTATTGGATTTACTTAATTTACTTCTCTGAGAATGAAAAGCCATAGACTTAGGTAAGAGAAGGTGTATTCCATACTGTGATTTTACTTTGACAAAGCTATTGATTTGCTCGCTTCGGCCTCTTTGAGGGCGTTTTGGGCAGTGAGAGTACGTGGGTGTGAGGTGGGTCTCGGGATGAACAGAGAGTGAGGGCCAATTCGTTACACCGAAAGCTGAAGGGACAGAATCTAGTCACTCTGAGAAGATAAGACTTGGGGGGACTTGCAGGTCATGGAAGGGGCTGAAGCTATGGGAGGGCAACCGCTGGGTTTCCTGTGAGCAGGCAGAAGATGCAGACCAGTCATAGTTTGGTCTGAGCACAGAGACTTGGGGTTCAGGAGAGATTGCAGAGGAAGAGGCTGCACCTCTCTGCAGGTAACAGGGAGAGCACAGTGGAACTGGGGGCCCGGCCAGGTAGAAGAGCTGTGCCTGCATGGCTGCCTGCACTAGCACTTGCTGGGGACTTTGGGCAAATGTCTTTCAGTGCCTCAGTTTTCTCACCTGCAAATTGGGGTTAATACCTCAAAGGGCTGATCTATTTATGAAGCTTACTCAGTATTTGGCTCAATTCTAATTTGTAGGGTTGTAGTGAGGATGATAAATTACGTATCTAAAGTGCTTTGCATAGAATCTATGGTTTGACTAATGGTGGTTTTGGTATAGTCATCATTTAGCAGGGAGTTGTATAACATACTAGTTAAGAGTTGGGGTAAGGTGCTTGGTAGAATCCTTGCCAGGTAGTAATTGCTAAATAAATGCTTCCTTTTATTATTATGTCATTGAGTTTTTTCAGGTTCTTTGTCAGTGTAATAAAATTCAGCATGTTCATTGTGATGTAAGGTGAAGGTTCTTTGGATGAAAATTAATTTTTAGTTATTTGGGCATTAAATTGTTTCCCCAATTTTTATTTATTTCAAAACTATTATAACACAAATGAAATTTCTTAGGGTAAAAACAAAACTACTTTGATTTTACTGCCCTTAAACTGTTATTTTTATCTTTCTGTTCCTTTGGAGTCTGTCGATGTAAGTTCATATTTCTACACAGCTATAATAAATAATGATGAACTCCATTTTTATCACTGTCTTCCTAAAAAATAAAATAGCAACCATGTACCCAGCATGCTCTCCAGGTTTTATCTAGTTCTCACACTCTATGAAGGAGATGCTGCTATCCCCATTTTACAGATGGGAAAACTGGGGCACGCAGACATTATGCAACTTTTTTCAAATCATAAAACTGGTGCTTTGCGGGGCCAGGATGAGGCAAAGCTCAGGCCTCCCCTCTGCTCTGTGGCTCTCACGATGGCTGAACTGGAATCCAACCTGGAAGTACAGTCAGGTACACATCCACGCGTTCCACGTCTGAATTCAACCAACAGCGGATCAGAAATATTCGAGAAAAAAACCAAAATGTACTGAACACGTACAGGCCTTTTTCTTGTGGTTATTCCCCAAACAACATGGGATAACAACTATTTACATAGCATTTACATTGTATTAATAGGTATTGCAAGTAATCTAGCGGTGATTTAAAGCACATGGGAGGATGTGTGTAGGTTGTATGCAAATACTGTGCCATTTCATGTTGGTCACGTGGGCATCTGAGGATTTTGGTATCTGCAGAGTGTCCCGGAATCAAACCCCCATGGATCCCGAGGGACAGCTGTTCATTTATTTGGACTTGCTTAGAGCCTATTCTTTGTGGATTAGTGAAATAATTCCTATCACAGGGAATGGAAACATGCTGAAATTATCTGCTGAAATAATTTTTCAAGGGGTGACTTTGGGAACCAGGGTGATGTGACACTAGGTACTAGATGGGCTCTGGATTTCTAGTAATTTGTCAGTTTTGCTTTATTGAGGTGGAGCCGCATTTAAACTACTTCCACTCGTCCTCCTGGTCCTCCTGCTGTTTGTGGCTTAGCGGAGACAGGGTCTCACTCTGTCACCCAAGCTGGAGTGCAGTGGTGTGATCATAGCTCACTGTAGCCTCGAATTCCTGGGACCAGGAGATCCTCCTGCCTCAGCCTTCACAGTAGTTAGGACAACAGGCACGCACCACCATGTCCGGTTAATTTTTTAAAAACATTTTTGGAGAGACAGGGTCTTGCTATGTTGCCCAGGCTGGTCTTGAACTCCTGGGCTCAAGTGATCCTCCTACCTCAGTCTCCCAAAGTGCTGGGATTATAGGCTTGAGCCACTATGCCTGGCCTTTGCTGTTTTGATTTAGTTTGCTTCAGAAATGGCTTAATTTATTTGTACTTGATTTGAGTTACATTAAACCAGGCAAAAATATTTTTTAAGAACTGAAATTTCAGGTTGGCAGAAATAAACAATACAATCTTTTTCTTTAATCATGTATCTGAAAGAGCACAATAGTGCATAAGATGGCAGAGTTTCATTCCCTAGCACAGTGAGAAGGTTTTAGAGACGAAAGGATTGATCATTTTTTCTGACAAGACACCTTCTTTTACTTGTGCAGAGAAATATGCGATGACGGTCGCACTGAAAGAAACCTACTCTTTTATTTCTCTCACAGAGATTAAATGCTTCTGCATTTAATATTTTCTACTGGAGACAGTTCTACTGGAGGGGCAATATTGTAAAAAGCCACCAGAGAGGCACTGCAGTCTATTGTGGGGGAAGGACTTATATTTAATTTTCTTATTAAAAAAAGATGGCGTTAAAGAGGGAGCAGTCACTTCCAATTTATTCGACAACGAGATTACCAATTTATCCTCTCACCAGTAGTGTTTCAGAATACCTGTTTGCCATTTCTTTGCCAACACTAGGTATTGTCATTCTTTTCAAATGTTTGCTATTGTGATCAATTAAAAAAAATCTCGGTCCAATTTGTGTATATTAATTTTACATATGTGCTAACCATTGGCATTTCTTTTGTGAATTTCCTTTTGTTATTTTCCATTTTTTTCTATTTGTCATTTTCAAACACTACTATATATTAAATATATTAATCTATCATCATATATCTTGTAATGATTTATTTAGCAGATCCTCTGGTTGTTGTGGCCTTTTTTTGTGTTGTATTTTCCCGTTTGTAGTTTTTATTATAAATTATATTTTATTTAATAAATATTTATATTTTATTATAAATTATATGCAATTTTTTGACATAAAGTGGCCTTAACTTTTTATATAATCTGTTTTTTTCTATTCTTGTGGAATTCTCATTATATATATCGCCCCTTCTCCGCCTACCCCCCAAGTTTTGCTCTAAGTCTCTTTTCTTTCTATTGATACAAACATGTTAATCGGTTGATCCCTCTTAAGTTTTGAGAGGATTTTCTCAAGGTTGTCTTCTAAGTCTCTGATTTGGTTCCCTTTGACGTGCAAGCTAGTCTTTCTATGCTGTGTCATTTTAAATTAACAGTTTTTCTTCTATAGATAGAAATCTTTTTTTTTTTTTTTGAGACAGAGTCTCACTCTCTTGCCTGGG
>RJWJ010024534.1:0-24870 GCA_004363605.1 Indri indri | reverse complement strand
TGCCAGGCAGCCCAAATGATCAGAAAAAATGCACTATCTGTTGCAAAATGTCACTCCAGAGTATGATTGTGGTGTATTTAAAACATTGACTAGAGTCTACAGAGAATTGTGTTGTTCCTGCTTGCCACACTGTATTCTCCCATGTGCCACTTCTTCCATCATCTATCCCCGACTCAAGGGCAAGCCCAGACGACCAATGGGACCACTAGATTCTGCAAACACCTGAGTGCATACGACACTATTTTACCTCCATACTTTTCTGCATTCTACCCAGCCTCTCTCTCTCCTTAATGATGCTTTCCTCTGTCTGGGATGGTTCCTCTGAGACAAACATTGTGAAATATCTCCCATCTCAAAATAAAACATAATCCAATGAGGTTCATGTACTTTTTCAGCTAGCATTCAGTATCTTTGCTCCTCTTTTAGCCAAAAATATATAAAATATTTCCGTCAGCTCTTCCACTTCTTTCATCTCACTTGAATCTAATTGGGCTTTTATGTTCGCCATTCCTCTGAAATAACAGTTGACAGATGTGACAATTATCTCCATTCTTGCTAGATCCTATGGTTGCTTTTTTGGTCAGCTTGTTTTAGTACAGCACTTGACACAGTTGATCATACTCTCCTCATAACAGTTTCTTGCTGTAGTCTCCATGGTGCCACTCCCTCTTGGTGTAACTCTTATTTCATTGGAAAGTCCTTAATCTGCTTTCCTGGATTCTCCTTATTTTCTTAAACTTCAAATTTTAGAGTTTCCCTGCATGTAATTTTCAGGCTTTTCATCTTGTCTCATAATGCTATATCATCAATAGCCTACTAACTCCTAAATTTATTTCTATAGCCCAGTATCCCTCCCCCTACAATTTTACTATTAACTATTTTAAGCCCCTTTCTTATGTAACTTGTCATGTGAGTTTATGGACGTTATTTCACTACCCTAGCAGTTTATTCACCCAGGGTTGAAAATCATATCTACATTTTACGGTTGTCTCAAAGTTGAAATATAATACCTTAGTGAACATATTTTATTTAAGTGCTAAAAACATATGAGGAGTTAAAAATTAGAAAACAGCCTTAATGTTACTTTTAAAACATTCCCAGTTATTAAACTTTTTGGTGGCTCAAATGTAATACTACTTTTCAAAATACATTCCACTATTTAATGTAAAATAAATCTACCTTGTAAGAATATGTGTTTCCTAGGACTTACTAAAAGAATATTTGATGTTAATTTCTAAAATGTGTCTAGTAAACATCTTTTTTTTTTTTCCTAGATTGAGGTGCTTCAGGAGAAACAAAACACATTGTTTCCCAAAAAGAGAGCTGATGAAATAGCACCAAGCCAACTCCGTAAAACATGAAATTTGCTTTTTGATTAGTCTTTGTTGACAATTATTTCTAGGGAAAAGCATAACTGAAAGAATTGATCGATCAGAAAAGCAAGAAAATTAATAAGTTCAAACAGGAGTTGAACTAAGTTTTTATGCTTTTCAAACAGTTATTATGATGTCGCAAAGACCAGGCACAGTGGATGCTTCGAGGTGTTCTTGCTCTGAAGGACGGAAGACGAACAGTAGGGATAAGGCTGACTGCTAAGTGTCGATGGGATTCAAGCATACTGCACAAACCAAATACTATTTTTGCAACCTAATGATTTTTGAAAACTGTTTTCTGGGTAATTATGATTAATCCAAAACAAAATCTGGCAACCAATTCTTTTAAATCTATTTATGGATGATTAGGGCATTGACAAAGTAAGATAACTGCTCCCTTAACAGGGGCAGCATTTAAGCATGAAATTACCTTTTGAATGCCTGAAGAAAAACATTTGAAGATTTAAAAAACCCTGTGGTGATTATTAAAACCTCTGAAAGGCATTCTCTATTTTCCAATAACCAAACAAAATAAAAGTTCTTTGTCCCCCTCAACTCCAACCCTTCAATACAGATCAATCTACCCACGTTGTCACATCTTAATCTCATCTTCATTATGATGAGCTCCTGTAATCGTACACTGATTTTCCCCTGAGCATAACTTTCTTTCCTCTTTAGCAGTCTTTCAGTAGGACAGAATCTGTTCATCATCTTCAGTGTATCACTGAATATCCTATATGTTATGAGATCTTTCTTCCTTTCATAGTCACTGTACTGTGGCAGTTATTTACACAACTTCCTTCTCAAGTACCATTGTCCATTTATATCACCACATCTTAAATGTAGGCATTTTCTATACTCCATACCTTAATTTTCTCTTTTGCCTCCTTTTTATACTGTTATAAGATTAACAGGTATAAAGTGTCACCTTCATCTGTTTGGGGTGTTATAACAAAATATCATAAACCATATTAAAAATGTATTTGGCTTATGAACAACAGAAACGTGTCTCTTACAGTTCTGGAGGCTGGAAAGTCTAAGATCAGAGCACTGGCAGGTTCAGTGCCTGGTGAAGGCCAACTTTCTGATTCACAGACAGAAACTTTCTGCTATATCCTTGCATGGTGGAAGGTGGTGAAAGCTAGCTCTTTGGGCTGTGTTTTATAAGGGCACTAATCCTAATCACCCCTTAAAGGCTCTACTTCTCAATACCATCACCTTAGAGGTTAGGGTTTCAACATATGAGTTTTGGGGGACACAAACATTCAGACCACAGCAAGTGGTCCATTCTCAAAGAATTTTTTAAAAAAAATTCGTAAAGATTTTGGCCACGCATGGTGGCTCACGCCTGTAATCCTAGCACTCTGGGAGGCCGAGGCAGGCGGATCATTTGAGCTCAGGAGCTTGAGACCAGCCTGAGCAAGAGCGAGACCCCGTCTCTACTAAAAATAGAAAGAAATTAGCTAGACAATTAAAATATATACATAGAAAACATTAGCCAGGCATGGTGGAGCATGCCTGTAGTCTCAGCTACTCGGGAGGCAGAAGGATTGCGTGAGCCCAGGAGTTTGAGGTTGCTGTGAGCTAGCCTGATGCCATGGCACTCTAGCCCAGACAACAGAAAGAGACTCTGTCTCAAAAAAAAAAAAAAAATTTCCTAAAGATTTTAATATGCTGTTATGAATTGAATTGTTTCCATCCAAAATTTGTTTGTTGATATCTAACATCCAGGACCTTCGAATATTACCTTATTTGGAAATATGGTCATTGTAGATGTAATTAGTGAAGTTAGGATAAGGTCATCCTGGAATACAAAGTGTCCCTAATCCAATATGACAAAAGGGGAAATTTGTATACAAACACACACTGAGAGGACACTGTGAAGATTGGAGTTATGTTGGCTTAAGCAAGGAGTTAGCAGAAGCTAGGAAAGAGGCCTAGAGCAGATTCTTCTCTAGCACCTTCAGAGGGATCATGGCCCTGTTGACATCTTGATTTGAGACTTTCGGCCTCTGAAACTATAAGACAAATTTCCTGTTATAAGCCACCCAGCTTTTGGTACTTTGTTACAGCATCCCTAGTGAAGAAACACATATGTATATTAGTCTTTATGAAAGAAGTACAATATACAACTTCCCAAGCTTATCAACTACTGCTCCCCCTCACGTAAGCTATCTTATTAATATCTTCAAGAAATGGGTTAAGCAGAATTCTAAGTTGAACAGGTAGATTCATTTCCAAGATTTCTATCAAATATTTGTTTGATGGTATATGTAATTCCTTGTGATTGGATTCTTCGGTGATATTTAACAAAACCCATGATCCTAAACTCAAGACTAAGGAGTGTGTAAGATGGAAGCATTTGTCTAAAACTCTTTCAATACTGAGTACAGGCATACCTTGTTTTATCATGCCTCCCTTTACAGCACTTCACAGATGTTATGTTTTTTACAAATTGAAGGTTTGTGGCAACCCTGCTTCAAGCAAGTCTATAGATGTCATTTTCCAACAGCATGTGCTTACTTCATGTCACTGTGTTACATTTTGGTAATTCTCACAATATTTCAAACTTTTTTATTACATTTGTCATGGTGATCTGTGATCATAGATCTTTGATGTTATCATTATAATTGGGGGATGCCATGAACCTCACCCCTATAAGATGGTGAACTTGATACACATTTTGTATATGGACTGTTTCCTAACCACTGTTCCTCATCTCTCACCCTCTCTCATGGGCCTCCTTATTCCCTGAGTCACAATAATGTTGTAATTAGTCCAGCTAATGACCCTATAATGGCTTCTAAGTGTTTAAGTGAAAAGAAGAGTCACATGTCCCTGAATTTAAATCGAAAGTTATAAATAATTAAGGTTAAGAGGGAATGCATGCCAAAAGCTGAGACAGGCCAAAAGCTAGGCCTCTTGCTGCAACCAGGTAGCTAAGCTGTAAATGCAAAGGAAAAGTTCTTGCAGGAAATTAAAAGTGCTATTCCGGTGAACACACAAATGATGTGAAAGCAAAATGGCCTTATTGATGATACAGAGACAGTTTTAGTGGTCTGGGTAGAAGATCAAACCAGACACAACATTCTCTTAAGCGAAAGCCTAGTCCAGAGCAGAGTTTTAACTCTCTCCAATTCTATGAGGGCTAAGAAAGCTGTGAAAGAAAAGTTTGAAGCTGGCAGAAGTTGTTGGCTCATGAGGTTGGAAGAAAGAAGCCATCTTCATAACATGAAAGTGCAAGATAAAGCAGCAGGTGCTGATGTAGATGCCACAGCAAATTATCCACAAGATGCAGGTAAGATAATTGATTAATGTGGCTACATTAAACAACAGATTTTCAATGTAGACAAAACAGCCTTCTATTGAAAGAAGATACCACCTAGGACTTTCATAGCTAGAGAGAAGTCAATGCCTAGTTTCAAAGGACAGGCTGAAATTTTATAAGGCTATACCTCCAATAGATACTGATTCCACTGATGGATCTGAACAAAGTGAATTGAAAACCTTCTTGAAAGGATTCACCATTCTAAATGTCATTAAGAACATTTGTGATTCATGGGAGGAGGTAAAAATACCATCAAGAGAAGTTGGTAGAAGTGTATTCCAACCCTCCTGGATGACTTTGAGGGGTTTAAGACTTCAGGGGAGAAAGTCACTGCAACTGCAGTGGAAATAGCAAGTGAACTAGAATTTGAAGTAGAGCCTGCAATGTGACTGAATTGCTGCAATCTCATGATAAAACTTCAATGAATGAAGAGTTGCTTCTTAGGGATAATCAAAGAAATTGGTTTCTTGAGATGGAATCTACTCCTGGGGAAGACACTGTCAACATTATGGACATGACAACAAAGGACAAAGCATTGGCGAGGACTGAATCCAATATTGAAAGAAGTTCTATCATAGGTAAAATGCTATCAAACAGTATCACATGCTACAGAGAAATCTTTTGTGAAAGGAAGAGTCAATTGATGTGGCAAACTTCATTTTTGTCTTATTTTAAGAAATTGCCACAGCCACCCCAACCTTCAGCAGTCACCAACCACCCTGATCAGTCAGCAGCCATCAACATCAAGGCAAGACCCTTCGCCAGAAAAAACATCATAATTCACTAAATCCTCGGATGATTGTTAGAAATTTATTAGCAATAAGTATTTTTTAATTTATGTCTAAAAAACAATGTATATACCTAAGGCTATTGTACACTTAATAAGCTACAGTACAGTGTAAACATAACTTTTATATGCACTTAAAAACCAAAACTTTGTGTGACTCACTTTATTGCTATATTCACTTTATTGCAATGCTCTGGAACTAAACCTGCAATATCTCTGAGGTATGCCTGCACAAGTCATCCTTCTACCTTTAATAAAAGCAATGCACTTTTCATATTCAATGTCTTTAAATTATAAATCAAAAGTCCAAAGTCTTTCACATAATTTTTCATAGCATTCTCAGAAAAAGAAATCATGGTTTATTTGAGCAAAAATTGCCACCATCATTTCCCACTGATTCCTTGGTGCATGTAACTTATTAGGAGAGAAAATGGAGATATGACTCTTGGCTTTTCCACAAAGGGGAAATTTTATTAGCTTTACCACTGCTCGGCTAAAATGAACTTTAGAGAAAGAGTGAAAAAATAAATCCCCTGATGGGTATTTAATATGACTTTTCTTCTTTATCATCAAACATGAAGCCTATACTGATAGATTACTCAGAATTTATACTGTCCTTAGTGTTTAATGGAATCCAATCTAAGTATAACCAATAATAATCATTTTAAGTGATGATCGAATTATTTGTGTAACACTAATATATTCTTCTTGAGTAAGCAGTGTTTGGAATACTTGTAATTTACAATGCCTTGCTAGCCAATTATCCATGAGACTAATTCTCAAGGGCTTAAGTGCCTTCTATACATCCTCCTATATCCTGTAGCCCCATAGACACATTTTATTTTTTTCTTTTTGAGGGAGAACAAATTACATAGGCAGGATCCAATTATATTTTTCAAAGCTTGGTCTTGGATATTTTACTTCGAGAATGTCACATGCTTTATTTAGGAAGAATAATATTTAGCGGCAACATGAAAGAAGTTTATTTAAAGTAAGATGCAGCATAGACTTACAGAAAGATGAATGGAAATATGTGGATGTCAATCCTGAACTGGATCAGAGTTTGAACATCTCACTTAACCTCTGAGCCTTCAGTTTTCTTATTTGTAGAAAGAGACAACTGGACAAGACAATCTCCAGCTGTAAAATATCAAGGCTTGAGCCCAGATGGAGCCTTGTGTTAAGTTTGAGACATGTCTAAATATAACTAACAAAGAGATCACACAGGCCTATCAGGCACATGTTGCGTGAGCTAATTAAAACAGGTGAGACAAGGTCTTTATGAAGAATAGCTGAATACAGGACCTTAGGGGAAAGTCAGATGGCGAATAGTGTGCTATCTATTCTCAGCTCAGTCAAGTGAACCAGTTTTCAATGTTCCATGAGAGGCAACACACAGAATTTAAAAGCACTGTCTTCAAGAGGTATTGCCTTCAAACTAAGAAGCCATTCTTCATCACATACACCATCAATAACAAGTTTTCACAGAAAACAACATAAAAGGATATGCTACATAAAATTTACATGTTAATGTATAATAACATAGATCCTGATTTTAGGAGCCATAAAATATGAAGAAAATTTGTGACTCAGATTGAAATAAATAAGGTATTTGAGATACGAGGTATAGGATGTGTTATATTATTACCTAAATTTATGTCAAATATTTATCATCTCACCTCTCCCTTAAGCATAAATGCTATCCTAGCGGGGAACTTTGCTATCTTGTTCATTGTTTTATCTTCATTGTTCATTGTTTCATCTGTAGTGATTTGAACAGTACTTGGTACATAAGACATTTGATACATATTTGTTAATTAGCTAAATGAATTAATAATGACAATATCTGTATAGACATGGAGAGAACATAGCCACGTTTTTACAAAGCACCTGAACAGTATTGCTTGAAGGGAACCAGTACTGTTTTGGCAGCTCAAGGTTTTCCACTTTGGGAAGTTCATGACCTAACCAGGAAGACTGTATCCTTGAGAATGGTACCCCTAGCATGCCAATACTGTGTGGCTTTCATCTCAAATAGTTTTGTAGAGAAGGCAACAACAACACTGTTTATTAACCCATGTAAGTCACCACTCTATATAACCACAGACCACAATAGTGAGCTGGAATTTCTGTAGCATGCAAGTAAATACAGCAAGCCAGTGACATTTGAGCTATGACTGTAAATGTGAGTCCCCTGGGGAAATCTAAGTTAAAATTGTACCATTTCATTTATTCAACAAACATTTGTTGAGTATCCATTATATAAAACAACATGCTAAGTACTGAATATGCAAAATAAACAAGACATAACTTCCACTGACCCCACTGTACCTGCCCCTTGCCAAAAGCTCATATTTCTTCTTGAGAACAAATTATTTCTTTAAATAAATATAAGTAAATTATAAGCAGCAGTTTTTGTAAACAAAGATGGGTATTTTATTTCTTACGTCTTTTGGGAATCAAAAAGCAAAGAAGAAACAAATTGGCAATCTTGTTTCTCAAAGACAATGTAGACTGTACCAACTTCCAATAAGCTAAGCCCCAGCCCATTATCTGTAAGAAAACTGAATAGTGAAGCTGATGATCTTCAGAGAAAGGAAAGTATTGATATTCCATGTAACTATAAACGAAAGTATTTTAATGAAAATATAAATACATTGACATTATTATAAAAAAGAACCCACAACTGCAGTGGCAAACACTTGGGGATCTATAAGTTAAAGTATCCGGGTAATCGGCAGTAACAAGAAGGAATACACTGAAGTAATGCAGTATTTCAAGGATCCCACAGGTACACAATTACTAAGAACCAATGCAATGTGTGCTAGAAAAAGCAAACGAATTTGAAAGGGCAAGGCGCCTGCAAATGATGACCATCTCCACTAATAATCAACTTATTTTGATGGAAAACATTAGAGAATTGCCTCAAGGAACTACTAAATTTGAAAAGGAAAAAAGGCATATTTTATTCTTGTTGCTAAAGGTCATAGAAACAATAATGTTCTGTATTCTTTCCTTAACTGACAGGATTCAAAGGTCGTTCCAGGTTCTAAAACATTTATTTCAGTCTGTACTGAATAAAGAAAAGAGATGTCAAAACAAATAAATCAAGATTAGCTTAAATGTTGAACAATGGTGATGTGATGAGTGAAGGAGAATATAATTGAATGAAACTCTGTGAAATTTCTATATGATTAGAGTATTTGTTATATAAAGCATTTGAACAGAACCGCAATCTCTTCTAAGCATCCTTACATGGGAAAACCTGAAAGAAAACAACAGTCACATTGAGGAGTACATTAGTACATCGAAGAGAAACAGAGAATCATCTGCTGTTTTGAATAATCTTCCCAACCCCATCATTGTCGTCTTTATATTAGATTTTACTGTTAATAGCAAATTTGTTTATAAAAGGTTAGATTTCCAATAACGTTATTAATCATTACTCTAAAATTTCTACAGATTACAGTAAAATCTCAAATAATCCCTCGTTTTAGTACTTCCAAAATTGGGAAGAGGGGGAATTGAGTAGGGAACAAAACTATTGCTCTATCCCACAGCTTTCTTCTCTCTCAAGTAGAAAATTTTTGGGCACTTATATTACGGTGTCATGAATATATAAACATGTTTTTTGCATCATACCTTCCTGTGTTCAAATTCATAGGCAGGGAGGGGTTACCCATACTATGGCTAGGATGTTACCTAGCCGTGCTACTTTCCATTTCTTCTCTTTCATATATGCTTAGCCCTCTCCCATTTGTAAACTGGTTCAAGGGTTGACTAGATAATTTGTGGAGTCAATCGTGAAATTAAAATGTACATTCCCCTTGTTCAAAAAGCAGGGAAAAGTGACATTAAAGATACTAAAATATAAAGCTGTTTCCATTCTTCCTCAGTCTATTGTCCTATTTATATTATACAATGAGTTTTGAATGCAAATATAAAAACATTTAAACTGTATGCAGAGCCACAGAACTTATGCAATTCTTATTTCACACATATGGAAAGACTGCACGAAACTAACTCAACTTTCCTTAGTTCACATGTTGATAAGCACACATTCTAGCAATACATTCTATCTTTAGCTCATTGATGAGTAAGGAAATGAAAAGGAAATATAGGTTGCCCTTTCTCTTTTTATTTCATCATTTTGAGTGTAAGTGCTTGGCTAATACAGAGAAGTAGCAAAATACAGAATTTGGTAGAATTCCTTGGTCCTTCATGTTTCTTATGACATCATTGTCTCCTGTCTGCATTGAAAGCAAGTTTTGGTTCTACAGAAAGTGAGGCCTGTTGAGGTTGTCATGCCCTGCTTATATAGTCATAATGTAACACATTGACCTTGCATTCACTGAGTCTTGCAAAATCCCCCACACATTGTGTGTTTGCCAAACGTCTGTGCTCATGAAGTATTGCAAATCCTGTATGCTAACGGATTGACAAGGAACAGTGGTAGATATGCATATTGTGCATATCTCTTTTGTTCACAAGCATGCTCCATTACCCCATGAGTCTTCACTTGCAAAACAGAAGTTCAAAAACAAAATTATTAATTTAAGAAGGCAACAACTAAACATTAAACCACGCTGTGGCCCTTCTGAGCATGAGACTTTGTATGATTGCCCAGGTCACACACCCATGAAGCCAACCCTTACTGGTTATGTATCTTATTTTTACTTAGGCTCTGTTTATGTCTTGAGCCCACATTAGGTATACCTTGTCTTATTTTTTATCACATCAAATATAATCTTACCATTTGCAGTGAACTAAATGTTCGGGTCCCTCCAAAATTCTTATGTTGAAATTCTAACCCCTGGTGTGATAGTAGTAGGCTTTGGGGACTTTGGGAGGTAATGAGGGTGGATCCCTCATGAATGGGATTTGTATCCTTATAAAAGAGACCCCCAGAGATTCTCTCACTCCTTTCTTTCACATGAGGATACAATGAGAAGTCAGCAGTTGGCAGCTAGAAGGAGGGCCCTCATCAGAAACTGACCGTGCTGGCATACGGATTTCAGACTTCCAGCCTCCAGAACTGGAAGAAATAAATTTCTACTGTTTATAAGCCACCCAGTCTATAATTCTTTGTTATAGAAGACCGAACTAAGGTACCGTGGTATTATGTAATCCTCTAAAGGAAAAAAGTTGGAGATATAGCAATTATACCTTGAACCAAATACCATTTAATAAGACATAATCCCATATCATTAATACTAGCCAGTTTATACAGTATTCTCATTTTATTACATAAAATTAGCTATGACATAGGAATGAAAAACTCAATGCATAAAAAATTAGGATACCTATTCATCTAATGTTTGTTGAATACCTACTATACATGAAGAATTGTTCTAACTCTGAGGAAAAACTTTATATCACTAACATCACCCATTTTGTAGGTCTTATGATATTATTAAATTAGCTCTAACATAAGAAAATTGCAATGCATAATAAATTAAGATACTTGTCTATTCATCTAATATTTATTGAATGCCTGTTATGTCTCGTTCACTACTCTAGGCCCTGGAGAGACCCCAGTGAACACGACTTACATACAAGTGGTAGTTACAGGAAAAAAAAAATTTTTAAATTGCCAGATTACAGTAAGTGCTATGCAGTAAAATTAAAGCTGAGCAAAAGGATCTACCTATTACACCTATTGTAATAGACGCTATTTTAGAAGACTTCTCTAAGCAGGCAAGATCTGAGCAAGACAAAATTAAACAGAGACAAAGCCGAGAAATAGCTGGGAAAAGAATCTACCAGGCAAAGTTAACAGCAGATACAAAAGCTCTGAAGTAGTAACATGTTTGCCATATTTAAGAATATAAAGACCAGTGTAGATATCAGAGAGGTAACCTGCATCCAGATCAGGTAAGCCATTTATTAGAGGCCTTATCAAGATTTGGGATTACATTCTAAGTGTTACAGAAAGCCATTGGAGGGTTTTGAACATTAGAGTGTAGGAAGATAGTCATTATTTTTGTTATTAATGCATGCTTTTACTCTGTTCACCAAAGCTCTACAATCTGGAATCAATCAATCTCACCTTCCCAGACTTATTGCAACTACATTCTTCCATAAATCCTACTTCTCTAGGAAAAAAATCTTGTCATCATTTCCCATTACATCTGTTACTGCTTATCAAAATCTGATCTTTCAAGGCCCCCAAGATTCAAATGCCACCTCCCTTACAAAAAGGACATTTCTGATTCAAGTAATTTCTTTCCCTTCAAATCTCTGTATCTTTTTGTTCATTCCATGAGATGGTATTTCTGTGTCACTCTCTAGAAGCCTTGTTATTCAAAACAACTGTCCAGTAATCAAACAAATAAAAAAAGTCTACAAAAGTGGAGAGTCATTAACAATGAGATTTTCACATAATAAATATTTTAAAATATGTAATTTTAAATTTATACATGGATATGTTGGTATAGGGTCATGACCTTTTCTAAGAATGAGGATCTACTGATTAGAGTTCTGCATAATAGCACCTCCTAAACCACACTTACAGTGCTTTGCATATTGATCATAATTTTTATTGTTTAACATTGAGCAATAACTTAAAGAAATCTCTATATAAATCTGAGGGTAGAAGAATTGATTTTTTAATTATTTTTTGGCCTTTCAGTGTCCTCTAGAACCTTCCATCTACCAGCATCCTCATCATCATACTTTGCAACATATTAGAAATACAGAGTCTCAACTGGATATCTATATCTGGAAGAGTGAAACTAGACCCCTGCCTCTCACCATACACAAAAATCAACTCAAAATGGATTAAATACTTAACATAGACCTGAAAATACAAGACTACTAAAATAAAACGTAGGGGAAATGCTCCAGGGCATCAGTCAAGGCAAAGAATTTATGGCTAACACCTCAAAAGCACAGGAAACAAAACCAAAAATAAACAAATGGGACTATATTAAATCAAAAGTTGTGCACAGCAAAGGAAATGATCAAGATTGAAGAGACAACTTGTTGAATGGTAGAAAACATTTGCCAAGCATTCATCCAACAAGGGACTAATATCCAGAATATACAAGGAACATAAACAACCCAACAGCAAATAAATAATAATAATTCTATTAAAAGTGCACAAAGGATCTGAATAGACATTTCTCAAAAGAAGATATAAGAATGGCCAACAGGTATTTGAAAAAATCCAACATCACAACACAAATTAAAACCACAATGAAATATCATCTTACTCCAGTTAGAATGGCTACTATAAAAAAAAAAATGCTGGCAAGGATATGGAGAAAAAAGAACTCTGATATACTGTTGGTGGGAATGTAAATTAATACAGCCATTACGAAAAACAGTATGGAGGTTCCTCAAAAAACTAAAATTAGAACTACCACATGATCCAGCACTCCCACTACTGGATACTTATTCAAAGGAAAGGAAATCAATATATTAAAGGGATAGCTGTAGCTGCATGTTTATCACAGCACTACACACAATAGTAAAGATATGAATTCAACCTAAGTGTCCATCAATGGATGAATGGATAAAGAAAATATGGTATATATACACAATGGAATACTGTTTAGCCATAAAAGATAATTAAATTCTGTCATTTACAGCAAAATGGATGGAACTGGAGTAAAATGAGCCAGGTGCAAAAAGACAAATATTATATGTTTTCACTCATCTGGAGGAGCTAAAATAGTTGATCTAATGGAGGTAGACAGTAGCATAATAGTAACCAGAGGCTAGGAAGGGTGTCTGTGGGGTTTGGGGATAAAGAGAGGTTGGTTAATGGGTATGGACATACAGTCAGGTAGAAGGAATAAGTTCTAGTGTTTGATAGCAAGGTAGGGTGACTATAGTTAACAACAATATAATGTACATTTCAAAATAGCTATAATAGAAGATTTGAAATGTTCCCAACCAAAAAAAAAAAAAAAAAGATAAATGTTTGAGGTGATGTATATCTTAAATACTCTGATTTGATTATTACACATTCTATGTATATATCGAAACTTCATAGGTAACCCATAAATTATCAATTCAAAAGAAAGTTTAAAAAAACTAAAAAAGAAATAGAATCTGAGGCTCTATACCAGAATTAATTCAACATGAACCCACACTTTAACAAAATCCCCAAGTGATTCTTGTAAACCTGAAAGTTGAATAAGTAGTGGTCTGGCACATATCTAATTCAACTGGAACTATTTTTAGCAAATTGCCTTTACCAAGTCTCTTCAAAATATTAAATTTAGTTTTAATAAAAACAACTTTCTCTCTAGCTTTCTCTTTTATGTTCTCATATTTCATTGGTTCATGTATGTGCAGAAAACCTTTAACGTAGCAGGCCAGTGATGGTTATCCTTAGAAAGGTCCTCTTGCAAAGTTGGCTCTTGGCCAGTGTTAGGGAACTTGACAGGTAAACAGGTCCACACAGCAAGTTGTGCCTAAATGATAAAAGTGGCTCACTTGACACCTACTCTCCTCTGGCAGTCTGGAATTGGATATGTGCTAAACAGAGGGTACCTATGTGACTGACCCTCAATAAAAACCTTGGACTCCTAGGCCCACATGAACTCTCCTGGAAGACAACAGTTTAACAGATTGCCACAACGAGTTGTTAGAGGAATTAAGTGCACCCTGTGTGACACCAGTGGGAGGGAACTCTTAGAAGCTTGTGCCTAGTTTTTCCCACATTTGCACCCAGCACCTTTTTTCTTTGCTGGCTTTGCTTTGTATCCTTTCCCTATAATAAATCTTACCTGGATTACAACTATATATTGAGTCCTTCTAGCAAATCACTGGACTTGAAAGCAATCTTAGGGGACCCAAAATGCAATGTAATTAAGTTACCTTATTACTAAAGCAAATACAGCTGATTTGGGAACACACTTAACCAATTTTTAGTAAGCAATTACTGAAAGCAAAAGTGCATGAATATTCAAGAGTCACCATGAGCAATTAGTGCATCCCAAACATAATTCAGCATATTTTAAGAGAGATGAGGTGACATTGGTTAATTCACCAAGGAAATAAAGCTTTCCCTAAGGGAGGGTCCAGGCTTAACAGACCTATATATCCCCCATAGAATGTAACGAACACTGTGTACTACATATAACAAACTTTCAGTGAATATTTATTGAAAAAATTCTTTAACCATTTAGACATTTGGTTGAATTATATTTTAAACAAGGTAAAATATTTACTAAGATATTTTTATGAAAAGAATCATAAATGACATGCATAGCTAAATGTACATTTTGCCTGTAAATATTTTTAACAAAAGGAAAACATTGTTTTCAGTGTTTCATTATGAGCTTCATATAAAAGCATATCAGTAGTTTTTTGCATCTCAACATACATCAAAGTATTTATTGTGTTTTTATTTTAGTGATTTTGGCTGTTTTACTATTTCAGGTCTTATGGTTTTTATTCTGCTTCACTGAAGTACTGCAAAGCAGAGGAAATCTACAGTGGTATTTCTGCTCTAAAACCAATCTGACATCCCCCAAAACCATCCTTCTTAACTTGTCAACGGATTCAGTTCAATTTGTTGTACTGATATGAAAGTTGAACTCAGAAAACTAAATACCCCAGGAAGCTATGATCTTTCTATGCTAGTTTGAAGGACTTTGCTACTCAGACAAGTAAATGACTCCATTTAGAAATAATGGTTACAGTTTACTATAATAATCAAGAACAATTGTTAAAATGCCGATTTACCATAATCTAGATAAAATTGTTTCACTTTGCTGTTAACATGGTTTCCCACATCTTTTGGTCACCTAGAAGAGGTTAGCTTTATAAATGTTAACTTAGAATTGCCTCTGACATACATGTGCTAAACATCATTTCATCATCATTTTTTATCAATTAGAATCCTTTGACTACCTAGACATCTGGTACTAACCAAATCTATTCTATACAAATACCCAAAATTACTGGTCAACTTCAACTTGTACTGGACTGACACAAGTAACCCTCTGGACCGGAGTGACATTAGGAGCTATTTTCCACCTATCTTGATTCAGAATCCTTTGTATTTATCAGATATAAAGAGCTACAAAATAGTATCTTGCTAAAGACACATAGAACATTTATTGACAAGGATAATTAATTATAGATTCTATTTTAAATTGACTAATGCCGTAACTTCCTATAGGATTTTTCTCCTTGACCTCAACCATCCATTTCCCAAAAATGTTAACATGCTGAAACAATTTGTGGTTGTTATATTTTTTAAGGCAAGAAAACTGTTTCCTGTAATCGTAAGGAACAATGAAAATAAATTGAGTCATTTCTTATTCAAATATTAAAATGTCTAGGAAAGTTTAAACATTCAAGTAATTATATTTTAAAAACTTTTATTTAGATGTAAAGTCTAACATATTTTGATTCAGCCTAGAATAGTATTTGATGCATAAAGGAACTTAATATCTCTTGAATAGAGGAAAACATTAAGGAATAAATAAATGAATGTGTTAATTAGTAGCAGATTTTTAGAGAGATCCTGACCTCTCTGAAGCTACAAAATTTACAAGGAGAAAAAGAGGAAGTACCTACATATAGCAGTTTCATGCCTTTTATGAATTGATAAAATAGCACAAATGATAGGGATATTAGAAAACAGAACATTGTGTTATTTAATAATTTTTTGTGATATATGATTTACCCTTCGGTTTTTAATCTAAGGTAATTAAGATTCTACTGAACTAAATACATGTTTTTTTCCCATTTACCAACCTCTAGTAATAGTAATAAAAGTATTCGTTTGCAGTGCATGTAAGTATATATCGTAATTCTCAATTTCTCTTAAATGTGTTTTCCTACATCCCACTAAGGGTCTTAAGTAACCACTACACTCACTTTGAAAATAGGAAAATTGGAGATGATGGAATTATTTGACTCATATAAAAGTTTAAATGAAGTAGAAATTGGGTAATAAAAAATACAATGTGATGCATGTGTGCTATCTATATGTACAAAAATGGTAGCAGATTATACAATATTTTTTTAAATCTTGATTATAAAATTCAAAAATTTTTGGATTTTAACTATATGGAAAAATTCAAAGGAAAGAGATATCAACCTTCAATGTTAGACCAGTCAGAAGTTCTTCCATCAAAGAAGATAAAACAAAATTTCCCTAGACTATCTCTTAAAAATACAGTAAACCCAAGGTATAAAAAAATACAGAAAGTGAGATGGTTCACTCTAAATGTCAAAGTCTGAGATTTACAAAAATATGTCAGCTTCTATTATTTTCCATCCCTTGACTTCCTTAAATATCTAGTACCTAATTCTGATTTTTTCTTCCAAAATTAGTAATTTAATGTTCTTATATGCCTTGTGTACACCATTATAATCATTCTCTAATGGAGGAGAATGATGTGATTCAATCTGTACCTTGGAATAACTCTTTATCATTGTCTCTCCTTTTGTTTTGAAGTAGGTTTAAAATTATCTACTTTGGCATCTGAATAGAAAGTCTAGAATACACATATGAATTTAGTGCATGAAAAAGGAGACGTTACAAATCACAATTCACAAAGAAAAGAATCATTCCTCAAATAAGCTAGAAAAATTGAGAATTCGAAATATACATTTTAAATCTTTACATAATATTATACATCAAAATTAAATTGTTACTAGTATTTAATGATTCAATTACGGTATCAGCAAAATTCGATTCTTGGAAAGATAGAGTTTAGGGCAATTTGCAGTCGTCAGGCCCTGGAACCATCCACTGAATATTCCTTTCATGTTTATCTCTGCATTCTTTTGCATGTTGGTTTAATTTTCTTTTGCTGCCAAGATCTCTTTTGCCAGTCAGGGAGATGACATCAACAACTAACTGGGCTCAAATTTTCACACGTAGTGATAGAGCTTAAGAAGTTCCTCCAATAGTTCTAAATCTCCCAGAGAAGGGACATGACTAGCTGCACTTGGGTCAGTGGTCCCCTCAACCCACTGCTGTGGCCAGTATACAAATGCCAAGGGAAATCTGTCAATTCCCATTTGGACCACAAGTAAGAGATGAAGTTATTTTGCTCAAAAGAGAGGAAGATGCTGGAAATCAGAATAATACAATTACAAAAGAAATATTTCGATTTATTTACATAAACTATTTAGCAAAAAAAAATGTAAAAGTACATAAAACAAAATTAAAGTATAGGTATAAACGCTTGCTTCATCTCCATGTGAGTGTAGTAGATAAGTTATTCGTTTCCACGAGTCTCAATTTTTTCTGAGATCAAAATGCAAAATATATTTAAAGTGACAAGATCTTATCTAGACATAATAATGATCCATAATTTGTGGCTATTATTCAAAATTTAAATGGTCATAATCAGTATTCACTTTGAAAGAATTCTGCTAAATATCCTGCTCAAATATTACTTTCCAAAT
Organism: Indri indri; assembly: GCA_004363605.1. Lineage (NCBI taxonomy): Eukaryota > Metazoa > Chordata > Mammalia > Primates > Indriidae > Indri > Indri indri. The sequence continues at coordinate 6,998 of RJWJ010024534.1, read as the reverse complement.
AATGTGCTTCTGGACTAATTTTATTTTGTTAATAAAATGCCACTAATTATTTTGGCATTCTGGATCATAATTGCAATATGCATCTGTAGAATAGTAGCACATAATGGTATACATGAATATATATGTGGTGTAGAAATGCAGGCAATAACTCAATAGTAAAAAGAAAACTAAATCACAAGAAAACCTCTGTTATCTTTTACTACTGATATGTATTTCTTCTACAAAGGTTTACACTTAGAAGGGTACTTTTAGAAGTAATCTACTTTTATAATTTCTCTCCAGAGACTATTGCCTAGGAGCGGTGATTGTACTTGAAATAATTACTCTGTGGCTTAATTGTGTTTTTCTACATTATCTGGGTTCAGTGAAGGTAAAGGACTCTTGCCTTTAAAGTCAACAAAACAAGCAAAACTTTCCAGGGTTTAACATTACTGAAAAGAAGGTCTCTGTGCATCTCAGTTACATGAGTGCAAAGTTGTGATCTGTTTCAATATTTACAAAACCTAGGTCTACATTTTCATCCTATCTCTGATGAGGCATTTTTTCACATTAGCTAACTTTTATGTATGTGATAACTCTTTCTTGAAGTTTACTTGGGAGGATAATTTTTCTTTTTAAATGCATAATGTCCAAGCATGTACCTAACCTAAGTAACTATTGTCCCTAGCCACACAAGCCCAAGGTTTGGATGTGGATATTTGTTATGAGTAATAAACTCTGATCATTGTTTGCTCCCTCCATATGCCAAGGTAGGTCTCTCAGTCCTCTCTGGCTTACCCATGTGCATTTCTAGTGAATCTCTAAGAGGTGGCTGAGTCTACTTTGCAAATGAAACCAGAATGTTTCTAGCCAGCATTTCTGTGGTACACTGTAAGTCCTTCAGGTAGAGCTAGTCTCCACAGGCGGGCACTGTTACTTGTTCTGGGAACCACTATTTCTTCTGTATGTCCTCTAGTCCAGTGAGTATCAAAGCCAGCTACTGTTTCCAGTGGATACTGTCAAACCTATCAGGTACTACCTGTTCCAGATATCTTGACAAAAATAAATAAATAAAAGAAGCTCTAAAGCAATACTTAATAAGTGTTACTAATTTAGCATTCATGAGATGTGAGACACTATGCCAAATCACCTTATTTAAAGTTCATCATCACATTATATAAAAAAGATACAACTATGTATAGATTTAGCAATTAAAAACTGCAGCTTAAAACACTGAGTACATTGTTCAAGACCACTCCTTATGGGCAGTGCTAATTTTCACACCTGTATTTATCTCCCAAAACCCAAGTTCTCTAACATCCCTATATATTATTTACAGGGGTTTCCTTCCTAAAACCACAAACTATAGAAAACAGTAGTTTTAAAGACATTAAATATCAAGCAGCAAAGGACAGTGATCTCTGGGAGCCAGGAAACAAACAAAGGTGAGCTCCAGGATTGCACCTGCTTACTGTCTTCAGAGACCTTTTAGGCCATGACACAAAGAGGAAATGCAGATGGGGCCGTACAGTTTCTCTGCATCGAGAAAATGGAGCTGAGAGCCAAGGATACCCAAGTGGCCGGAAGGCACAGGTGGGAAGAGAGCTGCACAGAATGTATAACCACAGAGATCTGCAGCAGTCCCCCTGGATGTTCAGCGGAGCACTGAGCAGTACAGGTGTGAGGAAATAACCCAAATCCAGGAAAGAACTACCCAAAAGGATTAGAGGAAACATTATTAAAAGTACACACAAAGACAGGAATAGCACCTGTCCCTCAGCCAGAATGAAATGCCTCTAGGTATTTCACAGGACACTGGGTAGAGTCCTCAGAAGGATCTTACCTCAGTAGCAGGGAAATAAGTAATTACCTGCAGAATAAACACTGCTCTGGATCTACCTATCACATCTTAGAAGACCTAAAAGGATCAAATAGTTTTTCAGGTAGCTCAACTATGCCTCAAAACAAAACTCAAAAATACTTTTAGGAACACAAAAAAACACAAATACGCAAAAGGTGAAATTCACAGTATCTATACCTAAACAGTATACTGAAGACCACCTGAAATGCTATGTTTGTAAAACTATTATTTTTTCCCTTATGTAAACATATTAATATTTAAAAGAAAAAAAAACCCTAGGCTTCTGCTTCCAGGAAAACGGAGTAGAAGTAATTTTGCCCATTTATTTTGCTAAGCACAACTAAAAACTCTCAACATTACATATAAACAAATACAGACGTTCTTCGACTTAAGAAGGGGTTACATCCCAATCAACCTGTTATGAAAGTCAAAAATGCATCTAATATACCTAATAAGCCCATGGTAAATTCAAAAACTCATTAAGTCAAGGACTGTGGATGTAAGATGATTCTGCCAGGCAGGAAGGAGAGGGCACACTGGCTATGGCTCTAGGGATTCAAGAAATAACATGACGGTGATTTCCTGGGTTTTCTTTTTGCCCCAAACGTGTATATTTGCCTCATACACAAACTTGGAGCTTCAGAAGCCAGTAAACCACAGAACATTTATGTGGAAAGTTTGGGGTTTTGTTTTAAGAAAATAAGGTGGGATTTATATTTCTGGGCAATTTGTAATACTGGGAACTGGATTTACCTCCTGCTTAAAAATCACATGAAAACAGGCCAAATGTAGGAAATGTGACTTGAAAGACACTGCATATCAAACAACAAAGATGCCTGTATGTGCAGACACACATGCACAGCCTCAATGAAAACCTGTGCTCTCTAGTGATAGGACCAGGAAAGGGGCAGCCTGGCAGGACAAAAGACATTTAGACAATAACTATTCTACTCCATCCAAACACCACAGGGGAAAAAAAAAAAAACGAAAGAAAGAATGCTATAGCACCATATCCACTGACTCCAGAAGAGGCTGAGTGGAGAGTCTAGACTTCCAGGCCCCCACCACTGTCAGGGTGTCAAAGATCCCAAAAGGAAGTCAGGACTTCCATCCCATCTAGGTGGTAAAAAACCTCCCTTGACACTTCATGTCAAGAAACTGAATATTAAAACAAGAACTCTTAGTGCTTATTCTTTTTTATGTGTGTGTATTTACACTTAAGCTGATGCACAAGCATTGAATGTTTACACTCTAAGAAACAATTGATATTCTCTGGGAAGAAGCCACATATAAACTAACAGATTCCTGGGTCAATCTAAAAACAGCCTAGGACAAGTGGACACAAAGTTGTCAAATGTCCCTGGGACCTAGGGAATTCAGATAGCTCAATTTGTTTATGGCACTGTATTGGGACACACATGCTATTTACATTCTCAGATTTCCCTCAGCTGCCTCCTCCTTCCTCTCATACATGCCACAGTGGACTTGAATGAAATATCACACCATGGGCTTTAGGATGTGGCTTTCTGATGTCACCAGGAAGGGCAGGAACTTTCTCTCTGGAAGGGGGAGGGGGTGAATGTTGACCAACAGGAAATGAGAAGAGATTTACTCTTCCAATGGCTACTCCCAGTTGCAGTTTTTTCTTGCATCCTGAAGTTCTGACTGCCAAACAAGTATGCACAGCGAGTAGCCTGCTGGCTCTCTTTCTAGCATGTGACACAGTAGCTTGGAGGTAAGGCACAGCTCATCCTTATTGTCTCACTTTCCTTATTCCTCACTGGCAGTACTCTGGGCTTGAACTTCCCAAAGACCTATCAGTACTCTAATCCTTACTGTAGGCTGTTACCTAGAGGAACCAGACTAAGAAAAGTGATACTGGAAATAGGTCAAACAGACCCTGGGTATAATATTTTGGAACTCGATCGCTCGCTTATTTGGAAACAACTGCTTGTGACCAGAAGCTGTTTATATACTGCTATCTTGATTCAGGGCATCTACCTCTACCTGATTCTGTTCAATCCCAACCTTGTTAGGTAGAGTTGCTTTTCGATCTCACCAAAACATATTGTGACTATGGGGTTTACTGGAGCCAGATCATTGGATAAAATGTGGTCCCTAGATTATATGGAATACAATCAAGAATGGAGGAAGACGACTAGGCAGACCGCATAGCCACTCATAGTTGCTAGTCATCACTCATTGATAGCTCAGGGCAGAAACAACATCCACTACTCTCTCTGATCATGGAAATAAAAGGTCCATCTTTCTACTTCAACTCCAGTTGACATCTACTGGGGGACTGCATCTGGCCATATATCTTCCATCATAAGAACTTCTAACTCCCTTTGCAAATCACATGACCTGACACCCCTTTCTAACTAAAGCAAACAAAATGACACATGAAGCTTATTTACTAAGACATAACCTATTATAAATATCAAAATTAAAGTTGCTTTTATGACCATACATAACTGAACCCTAGCGTTTGACCTGACACTGCTTGTATGTAAGCAAATTACTGTAAGTTCATTGTTATCCTTGTTCATGTATTTCTAAAATCTGCCTGTAATGACCCATTTTAGGATCAAGAATTCTAATTTGCAAGTAAAAAACCAAGCCTCAATCTCGGACTGACCAAAATTAGTAAAATTTAATGGAATTGAGATCAACTTCTCTACATCCTCAAAACTATTATTACCTGTAATGATAGTTCAAAGAATGATGTTAGCAAGATGGACTAGAAGTGCCTAATACTTGTCCCTTTTACAAAAAAAGTACCAATCGATGACTAAACAACTACATTTTGACCAGAGTGACTAAAAGAGAGCACTGGAGTACAACAGGGAGTGTCAGAAACCCTGTGGAGCACAGACCTTCATGATGGTCCTATAGCAAAGGGAACAAAACACCTTGCCTCTGCCACCCCACAGCCCCCGTTGGGATTTTCTAAGAATCAGATGGGACTTCTCTCTGCAGGGAAAAGGTAAGCAGGAGGCCCCCAGTGGTTTCCATCACTGCTGCAGACACCTGCAGTTTTTGCTCCTGGAAAATCCTGCAGTCCTTACAGGCCCTGCTCCCAGCTTAGGGAGCTGCCTTACCTGGAGTTTACGCTACTGCAGTACTCCAGGAAGGGAGCCCATGTTGGGTGCTGCCCCCCAGCAGCCCAAGTGCTACTGCACTGTGCCATCTTGAAATCTCAGCCACTACTAGACTAGTATGTCCTGCTCCAGGATCCAGTAGTCACCAAGGCCCTCCATCCCTGGGGCTCTGTTTTCATTGCGCCAAACACACATGCATGATAATGCACCATTCCTCAACTAAGCTGCTGACATTCCCTACTCCCTAAAAATAAGCTGCCGAGGAGGCACTCTACCCTGAATGCATTAGGGATGTTCTTAAATCAAAGCTTTTAAGCTCTGATATAGGGAATACTCAAGTTACCACCCAGATGAGAGCGAAATAGGAGATCATGACTAGTCAGTCTGCTCTACCAGTCTTGCATTAGTACGCAGAATATGAGAAGGCAGGGCGTCTGGTTATAGGACACCTTCCTGCTACTGACACTGTTGAGCTGTCAGAATAACGTTGGGATTCATTGTAATCAGTGTTTGTACCTTCTATATTCTTTCCAAGTCTGGGTGTATAAATGTGGCACTTTCTATCTAGTGAATGCTATTATTATCCACTAAGGAAATTCCAATTAAATGATACTCTTACCTAGATATGGATATGTTCCAGAACTTTAGTGAGAGAAAGAGAAAAAGAAGGGAGGGAGGGAGGAAAATGAAACAATATAAAGGAAACGTGAAGGCACTGTGAAGGAAATGTGAGATGAAAAAATAACTAAAAAAGGCAAACTCTAGACCAGGAGATGTCTCCCGTATTTTTCAACGAACTAATGCTATCTGAGACCACAGTTGTACTGCGTCACTACCTGGGGGCATGACAACTGACATCCTGCCTTAAACTTCTGCCTCCTGTCCTTTGTTGATCAGTTTTAATAACTACAAGTTGTGGGGAGCAGGAGCGATCATATTCTAATTACACTCAGAGCGATTCACTTAGAAAAGCTTAAGCCTGAAACTGATCCAAATGAACTCTAAACTCATTTCCAGATTCCACAGCTTTTCAGGTAATAAAGATATGTTTCCCCCTAGCATTCTGGGAAATGATTAAGAAATTGGCTAGAACTGCCCTCAATCCAGCTCTTTACTCATCAAAATGCCCACTCGCAAACATTTACACATTCTCCCACAGTCACGGACTTGTTTTGATTTGGTTTGGCGTGGAGCGCTCAAGTACAGTGTTTTCTGACTGTGAGACTTCTCTATTGAGCAACAATTCAAGCAGACACCTGGGTCATGGTTTAAAGGTCCCTGACCTAATGCTGGGGTAAGATTTCCTGAAAAAAATCCCAGCTTTGTTTAGTTTATTCCAATAAAAGAGGAAATGAGTTCTTAAAGTATACATTTTGATGCTGAGGTGTATTCATCAGTCTAACTGGACATATTTTCCAACTCTTTGAGGTTACCTACCATCAAGCCCTCCTTCAAGGAAGGAAACAATTATTTTTAAAGATAAATCAAAAAGAAAAACTGGTCACTTTTACTGGGCCCCAAACTGGTTTTCAACAAACTGTCTTCTTGTAGACAGGCTAGCTCATAAAGTAGATAATTAATTGGATAGAAACCACTCCCTTTGGTATAGCCACCCTAAGTACCAATGTCTACTATGATTTTAGTGAAATTTTCTATACCCCACAGATCCACAGGTCATATCCCCTCCACCAAAAATGTATCAATTTGCTCTTCCTCTCTCACCTTAGGGTTTATCCTGCCTGGAGCTGAAGAGGCATAACAGATATATTTAACTCTAACATAGGGGTGCTATTATACCTCTAAAGCTATTCAGATTTAACTCAGGGTTTATTATACTATATTAAATAGGTGGATGCATCAGTCACCTATAAAAAAGATGGAAAGGTAGACAGAAAGAAACAGGGTTGACAGCTTTTATCTGACTCACAGCAATGCTATATTTATTTATCATGAAAGGGCCCCCAAAATTAATGGGGCTGACTACACTAGCTCTGTAGTCAGGACAAGGCTTTCTTTTTCATGCCGCCATACAGATCAACCAAGTCCCACACTCTAAT
>RJWJ010024533.1:0-24748 GCA_004363605.1 Indri indri | reverse complement strand
TTCTTATATGTACACTTATGTGTTGTTCAGTTACTACCAATTTGATGGTGAGTACATGTGGTGCTTGTTTTTCCATTCTTGGGATACTTCGCTTAGTAGAATGCGTTCCAACCCTATCCAGGAGTATACGAGAGGTGCTATATCACCATTGTTTCTTAAAGCTGAATAGTACTCCATGGTATACATATACCACATTTTATACCTGGGCTGACTACCTGCCCCAAAATGCACAAGTTAGAAGATTTCTTCTCTCCCCATCTCACCCCATTCGCCAAGCAGTGCTTCCCAGGATTAGCAAAGAAATTATTTGTTCTCTTACCCTAGTCTCATAGCAGCCTCTGGGGAACCCAAGTGAAGACATATATCCGCCAACAAAAAGAAAAAGGAGCTATAAAGAGACAAATTATAAAGGAAGAAAACTATCAAAGAGAAATTTCCTTATCCTCACAGTTATCAAAGAAATAAAAATTAGAGGAAGAACTAGTTTTTTCTTATCAGATTGTCTAAGATTAAAAACTATTCCTCAGCATTACAAAAGCTATATTCAGAGAATCCTTCCATATTCTGCAGACGAGAATACAAACTGATAGAACCATGGAAAAAGGGAATTTGGCAAAATACATAGTTCCAAAATGTTAAAAAAAAAAAAATACTCAAACATGGGATGAATCAAAGGATTCCTTTGTACACATGGAAGAAGACAGGATTTAAGTGACCTTTTGGATGTCAGAAGCTGAACTAGATCCCCGGTCTTGCGACGCACGTGGCAGAGGGTTTTCACTTCCCAGCGGTGCTCTCGTGAGCTGTGAGATGAGGGGGATGGATGAAATGATCTCTAAGTTCTGTTCTAGCTATCTGTTGTGAAGGTGCCATCTGGTCATCTGTGATGTGCCATTGAGAAGGGCCGGTTCTGTCTATTGGTAACACAGAGATTGTGAGGTGCTCTATGTCTTTGTTAAGAAAGAGGTGCCCTGTGATTTACTTTCTTCCAAGAATTTATTCTCTCATCAGTCCAGAAACAGCACAAAGAGTGAAAGACCTTTTACTCTCACCTAGCACAACCAAGACGAATAAAGGAATTTTTTTAAAAAAGTTTCTTCTATGTAAGTTGAAAAAAAAGTAGCTTTTAGCTACGGGTTTCTTTTTCCTCTTTCTCCAATAAGTCATCCAGGAGCTACAGGGCTGGCATGTTGAGCTTTATAACCAACACTGCCTACAATTTGGCCCCAATTTCCACTCCCAACCTAATTTTCCACAATTCAAACCCTAAGTCAAACTGAACTGCATTTTTCTTTCCACAAATGCCCATTTTCGTTCTCTTCAACCTCTGACAGCATTTCCTTTCTTTAACTTTTTTTTTTTTTTTTTACCATGAGGGATTTATCTGGCCTACAATTTCTCAAAGAAATAGAACCATAGGTGCAACCTCAGCTTACCACTTCCAAATCAAAAAACCCTATACTTAGGCCTATCTTCTTTTGCTTCTCCAGTTTTTTATCTAAGGTCATGTTTTCCAGAAACCATCCCTTCTGCCTTTTATGGAACATCATCCTATTAGTTATGTGCTCTTTCATTTGTATCTTAACCTTATCTTCTAGATCCCTGCTATCACGATTAGAACATGTTCAAATTTCGCCCATTATAAAAATATACTCCCTCAATCCCATTCTCCCGTTAAGTATGCCCTTCTTACCTATAGTTAATATCATAGCTTTATCATGATAGATAGATAATAATTATATAATTAGAGTTTTTCTTTCTTTCCTTTTACTAAAAGTGTTACGGAGCAAGGACTAAGTTTGTTTAACACAGTACTGAATATCTATTGCCCAGTGTCTGACCCATAGGAGGAAGATGGTCAATAAATATTTGATGACTGATTAATAAGTGAATAAATGAATACATATATGAATAATGTTCTTTCTTTAGATCTTTGCTCATTCTGTAATCAGAATGCCCTTCCCTGTCTCTTCTTTTTCTTAGGCAAATCATTCATCTGTTGATATTCAAATGAAATGTACTACGTTGCTTACCTTCCCCAAAACCAGAACAATTCCCTGACGTCTCCAAGTAAAAATAGCTGCTTCTTCCTCAGAATGCTCATTATTAGAACCTTTTACACCCTAGTAATTTGTATGCATGACTCTTCTGATTGAGGATTGGTTCCAGTACAGTGACATCGTCGTGTCTTGAGCACCCACCAAGCCCAGGCTAGGAAGAAAATGGTGTATAAGGCATAGTCTCTGTCTTTACGGAAGTTATAGTAGGTGATACAGAAAAATTAACGATCATGTTAGTGTGTAAGTATTATGGTAAGGGTAACTGCAGAACAAGAAGTGCTTAGGATGGTCTTTTTGGGTCTAGAGAAGGCTTACCAGAGGAAGGGATACTTGAGTTGCACTCTAAAAGATGAGTAGAAATTAGCCTGGATTAAGGAAGCAGAAGGAAAGCATGTGAAAAGCCCCAAAGGTGAGTCAGACCACGGCAAACTCAGGCAGCAGAAAAAGGGTCAGATATGATGGAGACTAAATGAACAGGTGGAAGAGAAGCCAGAGCTAGATCCTCAACAGTTTTACTCAAAGGCAGACAGGAATCGCGGACGGGGAGAATTATATGCCTGGGTTGGTGTTTTAGAAAGTTCCTCACTGGAAAAATGAAAACACAAAAAAATAGCCAAAAGGAAAAAAAAAAAAAAAAAAAAAGATGAGGACTTCTCTGGGAGAATGTGAATGTTGAAGTCCCTTGTCTTGGATTTCTCGCTCTGGGTATGTATTTTCTGGAATGTACGTTCACCCCTGAGGTAACATGTATTGTGCATCTTGTCTTCTGGTCATTTTTTTTTCTGTGGGACTTTAATAGTCTTCACAGGTTGTTTAGAATTAACGAGGCAAATGTCCTCAATCAAGAAGCAATTTAAGAACACACTGCTAATTTCAATGAGTTCTGTAAATGAACTAATTTAATACCAGTTGACCTTTTTATTTGAGGAGAATGATTTGTAGCTATATTTTCTTGATTTGTGTCTTGAAGACTTGGCAGTTGGAATGGGCATTTTGAGCCCAGGGGTAAATATTAATCACGGTGCAGGGATGTGTACTTCTAAGTGGGGCATGGAACATTCGCCTCAGTAAGTAAGTGGAGGGTCTCTTTTTAACAGGAAGGTCTCGACCATGTTTATTAAACCTGAAAGCCATACAGAATACTGTACTCCTTTAGTGATATAGACCAGGCAGAAAGATGCTTAACGACAGTATGAGATTTTTACCATGTCCTAGAGATTTTGCTACCCTGTCCTTTATTTTTTGTTTAACCTCTTTAGAGCTGAAATGGTGCCAATTTTTTTTAATTTATTTGCATAAAAGAAAATCTAACTTCCTGAATAAAACTGATGGATGCTTAATGATACTTTAATGATCTTGCCGTCCACCTTGTCTTTTTATATCTAGTGAAGAACCAGTATTTCTGTAGCATTTTCTCTAAAATCAAGCCATCAGTAGGAATATATCTTTTACTGATGATTTTTCTATGAAGAGTTTTGCTTTAAACCAGCAAATCTTTAGGTCTACAAGCAATGAGAACATTTTACAATGCCATCGTACCAATAAAAGGATAAAATATTATTTCCGCCACTGAAGCAGTTTCCATTTAATGGGAAAGTATTGTTCTAAGTATGGTTTAGCATTGTTGAATCAAGGCTGAATCAGCAGCTTTCAAGTGCCTGGTAAACTCAATCTTCTTTCAAAACAGAGGGGAAGGAGAATTGAACTGATAAAATCAGGGTAGGGTAGAATTTCTTTTAAGAGGCAAAGAGCATTAACCATCATGGAAATGATTAATAAAATGACTGCATTAAAATTAAGAACTCCTACTCATAAAAGAGACACTTCATAAACAGAACAAAAAGACAAGCCACAGAGTAGAAAAAGACATTTTGCCACACGCATAGCTGCCAAAGGTCTTGTATCAAGAATAAAAACAGAACTCCTACGCTCCTGTAGAAAAATGTCCAAAAGATTTGAAAAAGCGCTTTAGGAAAGAAGAAATCCAATGGTCAATGAATATTTGAAAAGGAGCTCAAATCCTTTAGTAACCAAGACAATGCAAATCAAACTGTTAGATATGTAGCATTATATACCCACCAAGTGGGCAAAAATGAACAAATCCAACAATGTCTTCCTGGTTGGCCTGGACCAAGGAAAACAGGAACTCTCCTACACTGTTGCTAGTGGTAAAAATTGTCAAAACCCTGCTAAGAAAAAATTTGGCATTAACTAGAAAAGTTGAAGATACATACACTCTGTGACTCAGTATTTCCACTGCAAAGTGAGAAAGTCGTGCACATAAGTTTATTCACGTTTCAGTTTAAAGAATCTAAAAGAGAGTTTTTATTTTATTTTATTTTATGTTATTTTATTTTTAAGACCCTGAAACAACTGCAGGGTGACAGACAATTAGGGAGTGAATAGGAGAAAGAGAAAGAACACAATGACTTTATTCTTGATGAAGAGACTGAAAAATGTTTGGATTTTGATGCTCTACAAATCAGATAATTCTGTTTATTTTCATGAGATACTAAGTGAGATGAAGAAATTATTTCTTAGCTTAGTTGCTGTGGCATGATAAGCCAATGTTGCCCAAAATATGGAAAAGAACAGATGGAGCCATGCTCATTCACCTTGGATTCTAAGAGAGAAAAAAAACACCAAGTTTTATTTAGGAGTTATTATGTTCCACACATGGTACAAAGTCCGTCTCTACATGTAGAAGTCTTATGTAATCATCACATTAGATAACCCCAAATATAAGACTAAAACAAAACTCTATAAAGTATTATCCCAATTTTACATAAACTGACACTTAGGAAAATTAAAGTTGCCCAGGATTACAAAATTTCTAGGTGATAGAGCTGGAATTCAAATCCACATCTACAGTTACTAAATAAAATACACAGGTGTGTACAACCTCTCTTCCTTTGAGCTGCAGGCCAAAGCCATATGTTAAGGAGAAACTTAGAGCACTTTAAAACTGAAACACCCCTCCCCACCCCAAAAGTAAAAAATGTCTCTGTTACTTGCCAAAGTAATAGTTGTTAGGCATTAACGCCCTATCCCTCCTTTTAGGCACTACTTTTGTCTGTAAGAATAAGGAAAATAAAGGAACAGCTGGTTCAGTCCCATCTCCCCTTTCTCTGATCCTGGTTTTCATTCCATCACCTTCTGTGCTTCTCCAGGTGGAGCAGAACACAGGAAGAATTCATCACTGGCGAGCTGAGTAGCTTATCTTCAGAAAGTAGAAATATTTGCTGAGAGGTGGAGAAGTTGGTCAACGTACAATTTCCTGACCTTAAAGATAGGTATAACTAAAGATATGTATATATACACATATATATCTGTATATGTTTATATGACTTCTTCACTTACGCCTGTGTCTGTGACTTCTGGGTTGGTTTCTACCAGGTCTGTTACTTCTTCTATGTCCTACATGTGCTTTGCATGCTGTGTGGCTACAGCCAAGCCTTGGTACTCTGATGTCAAGCTAGAACCCATGATTCCTCTTTCTGTCAATTGGTGAAATCTTATCCACAGCTGTGTCAAATACCCGGAAGAAAAAAAATATACATTTTTTTTTCCTGGTTTGATGTAAAAAGTCAACAAGTTTATTTAACACCAGATTTGCTCATTCACTCACATTTGTACCAAACTGGTTCAAAACACTGTGCTAGGTCTTTGGGAGATACAGATACAGGAAAGATACGGTTCTGGTCCGTCAGAAGCACCCACACGAGGGGGTAATTGTGGCGTTTGTGGCACTACATTAAGCAGCAGAAAAACCGGAAGTGATGATCTTTGTAAGCTGAAAGCCACCTTTGGTGAAGATGCAAAATTTACACATTGAGCACAAATTTAATGCTACCAGATTCTGTTTTTTTGTTTTTTTTTTCTTTTGGGCAATTCATCCATTTTTAATGTAACATACGACACCCAAACTAAAAGCAATAACTGTTGTCAGCGACAGAGAGCTGTTAACGACATTTTAACAGCTTGATAACAACATCAAAAAACTGGGGAAGTCTAACGCATCTCCTTTTAACAAGGAGTGTGTGCCGGCGGGTTATTTGGGGATGCATTTGACTTCTTTGGTAACATAAATGGAAACTTCAAGGGAAATTCATCTTGTGGCTCTGTCTTAATATTCTCTGATTATTCATGTTGAGTCTGAGAGACACCGCTACGGAAATGTCTGCCACTGTGCTCGCCAACTCCCGAGCAAAGTATCACAAGTGCATATTCTCTAGAGTTAGTGACATCTAAAGAACAAAAAGCAAAGGGAAGGCATAGGAGAATAAGAATAAAAACTATACGGTATGTTTTATTCTGGGATCTTAACATATTTTGCTTGGGGCATGAGATACATCTTTCTTTGAGAGGTAATTCCACAAAGAAGATAGGAAATGATATATTGGTGACTTTATTATTTTACATTTTATCCAATTTTTACTTAGGTTTCCAAGGTCCAAGTGATTCCTGTTCCTCCAAATTCCTTTTTTTCTTTTACTGACTTTTTCTAGCCATGAACTTAATTTTTATATACCTCATTGATCTCCATTAGTCAAGTAGAAAGGGTAAGATTCATTTTTCTATTTCTAAAGGAAATTGTTCTGAATATCAATGGTGTAATAGAATCACATCAATAAACTAATATGCTGAATTCTTTAGAAAAAACTTACATAGTCTCTGCTTTTCTATAGTTGTATTACGTGGCTAATGTTCTCATCTAAAAATGCTTACAACACACTTATATTTAGTATTTTTTGCAACATTCTGAATATTCATCCCTGTTTCTTAACGTGGGGGAAAAAAACGTAGTGAACGCTTGGCTGCGGAAGGCCATCTGCTGTCGGTAGAGAGTAACTACGTGTTTATGTAGAAGTTCAGGAAATGTGTTTCCCCCTCATCCCGCTGTCTAGTGTGTTTTGCAACACACATTAGACACATCCAGACAGGCTGTACAGCCAGCTCTTCTTTATCTCTGCAAACTGAGAACAGACATAGCACCTTTTGGTATTTTAGTTTTATTATGTGCTGGTATGATTTTTTTAATAGGATTTATATTCAACATAATATGTTTGAACTACCATTTGACTGTGGAGATGTCTGATAATTTGAGATTGGACAATATATTTCAACAATACCATACAAAGTTCTGGCTGAGAAGAGTCTAGTAAGTGGTTGCAGTTCCCTACTGAGTCCTCTTCTCTTCCGCTCCACTTCATACCAAGCAGAAATACCATGACCTTTGAGATCAATATAAAGTCCTCTTTCTACCCCATTCCTGCCTGTGGACTGTGCCACTCTTAAGTTCCTGGAGCCATAATTGTGTGACTTGGGCTATAGGCCCCTTCCGATTCCTGTTGTCCAAAAAGGAAAAAGGAAGGACTACATGCTTTTAAAAAACCTGCGTCTAATTTTCTAGTGATAGAAACATGCAATCGAGGACCTAAATGCAGTAATTACAGGAGGTAAATTACAGGTGACAATATAATGATTATTTTATATATTTTAACATGTTCAATTTAGTAAGCGTGGGATAGATAAATAAAAGTCTTCATTTACCTTTAGTGAAAAGTTTTAAAAACAAAAATTCCGTAAATAACTGTAGAAGTCATCATATTCAATTGTTTACAGTGAGAACAAATGGACTCATTCTGTGGCTCTCATCTCATCTCATTTGTTTGTTTATAAACCTAAAAGGACTCATTCAGGGTAGATTTCTATAAAGAAGCGACTTGGAATTTAAATGGACCTGAAATTAACATTGTTCTCTTTGGCAATTGCCTTCTTTCTTACAGTATAATGGATGATGTTGTCAATGATTCACTCAGTTTTGGGAAATAACTTGTGTCACCTAACCTGTTCTTTTCAATGCTGTATGTTCCCGGCTCCTGAATACCGAAAAGATAATGGAGATACCTAGTGAGAAGAGACTGGTTTCGGGGGCATCTGTCTTTTGTTCTTTGTCCTCCCACTGTGAGTTTTGGACACCCTGGGTGGATCAATTTCCTGTGGATAATTTCAGATGTAGGACAAGCAAAATTAGTGAGGATTGAAGATCTGAAGCCTCCCTTTTTGCATGATCTCATTAAACCTCTTAATACTTCAAATTTACCTGTGAAACAGGAGCTGCAATCGGAAGTGAAAAAAATGGTACGATATTTTTTTTAAAACTCATGGCTACTCTCTAATGGCTTGTGCTGCTGGAAGTAAAGCATTTTGCTATGAAAATGGATGGGAGGTTTTCTGCCTTGCTGGAATGTCAGGAAGTGTAATTCATTAGTGGTTTGAAAAGTGCTTTGAGCTAATGGAATAAAAGGCACTGGAGAAATTTGAACTAATATTATTAAAAATGAAAAATTGCAACAGAGAAACTTATTTCCCTTAGAACGCAGACATCAATTTTGAGTCTAATATTGCCTAAACAACCAGTTTGAGAAGGAAAAACGCCAGTCACTCATGCGGACATTCTGTCCACGTTTCCAAATTACCAATTTGACTGATTTTGTTCTCCCACTGAATTGTATAAATTTCGTTCTTCTCTGAGAGTTTAGATTCTTGTTCATATTTCGGGTACGACAGATTTAAATCTATAATATGTGGTGTAAATTCTTCAATTACTTTACCTTGTTTTTTTTATTTTTCCTCTGTAACTCTATCTTGACCTGCAAGGTCAAATGTATTCTTCGCAACCTCTCCTCATGCAACTCTTGAAAATCGTGTTTTAAATCAATGCATTTCCTCTTCATCTTCAGAGGCTGTTGCATTCATTATAGCGCCACAGTAATTAAGAGGGGACGTTCCAAAGTTAAGGTAATGGATAGCATTTGTGCAGGTTGCGGAGAATATGAGGTAGATTATTGCTTTGTTCACATTTAGTTTTCCCACAATAATGTTGGGCTTGGAATTAATGAACACAATTAGGGCTTTTTGATATGGTAAAGCTTTGAAACTATTCATTATTCTGTTAACAGAACCTTGCTAATTTTCTTCTAAATTAATGTTCTCCTGTCGTGATGTAGATTATGTTTTATAATGCAACTCGGTCAGCTTTCTCTTTCCTTTCTTTGTTCACTGATTTCAGTTTCTTTGTTCATTGTGTCATTCAGGTGAGTAATAAACCACAATAACTTTCAATAATCTTTTAGGGGGAAGAAACATATGTTATCTTAATGATAATTGTTTATCACTGTATCTTCCTTTTCTTGCATCATCCAAATGCAAAGACCAAAAATATTAATATATAAAATTAATTAATATGTATATTTAAATGCACTAAGGCCTTTTTGAAATAGTTAAGAAGGTCCTAACTCCTCTTTTCCTTTGAAAATTATACTTCATGCCCTCTGTCAAAGCTTTTAACAGGACTGCTATTTAGTCATCACCTTGTAATGCAATGTAAAATGCCAATAGCAACAACAGAACATGAACATCAGAAAGTCCAGACGTGCATTTCTGGCCTGACTACCAAACGACTCCACAATCGGAATGGAAGGGAGCAGATGTTGGGTGTTTGCCTTTCAATACATTTTAAACCTGGATGAGCAGAGTTGGCTCAGGCTAATTCACAAATGTATGTGTTAACAATATTCCATTATTGTTTTATCATTATTTCTCAGTTGTGGAGAGAGAACCTTTTTCTCATTCTTAGAACTGAAAGTCAGAATTGCAGTGAACTCAGGAAATGAATGACTACTTAAGCCGTTCTTTTTGTGGGAGATGGAAGGGGATGGTTTTAGAGTTGACCCTTCAGAGAGAGATTTTCTCTCATATCACCTCTTTTGAGGTTTTGTTTTTGTCATTTACTTGTCACGGTCCTGTCCACAGCTGAATTTTGAAGTGTTGCCCCAGTTCTTGGGCTCCAGTCTTGGAAGAATCACAAGCCTTGGCCCATGTGACAGGGAGAGAGGACAGACACTCAGTAAGTATGCGTGAAGAATTTCCTGTAAGGAAAGTTTAAGGGTGCAAAGCAAAAGTATGTTTCCTAAGGGGAAATGGTCTGTCTCTGCGAGTGGAGAAGACACCGTCTGCTTCTATGTTTTTCCTTTTATATTCTAGTAATTTAGGTAAAAGCTAATTATAATTATTCATAACTATACATCACTGTTTTAGGGACTAAATTCTTTCCAGGTGTGGACGTGACTTAAAGGTTGTGTTATACATACTGTGGGGACAGTTCCATTTCCATTCTGACTGGTGGTCAGGGTTCCATGGCTGAATTACCCCATTCTTTAAGACTGAAATAATTGTTTCCCTGGTTATTTTTCTGTAGCTATTCCCTCCTTATTGTTTTTCTATAAATGTTTTCTCCTTTCTGTTTTTCTGATTTCCATTACTTCTCACTTGTTTTTCTGTCCCTAACATACTCACTGGTCATTTTCTTTCTTTCCTTGTTTCTTGTCTCATTTGGTCTTCTTTCTTTCCTTCCCTCCATCTTTTTTTCTTGGGTGGGAAAAAAAATCAAAACTTGCTGCCACAAGAATCCACATAAATGCAGGAGGTGAAAACTGCCAACCTCAAACCTTGAGAAACCTTTGCCAGAATTCCCTCTGCAAGGTTTTCGAACAGCTAGATTGTGTGTGTGCGTGTGTCCATCCATCTTAGACAGCTGTAATGTCTCGGGATCTCCTACGCCTAATCAAATCGGAGCTTGGTCTAATAGAAAAGTCCACAGAGGATTAAGTTTAATGCACTATAATAGGTAACTGAGCTTTTACTAGCCCACAATTTATAAATGTGACTCTTAGTAAGGACCCAGAAAATTAGGTTTACAAGCATCTTGGAATGTTTCCTTATGGCCTTTTGCATCCTCTATTTTATGTGCTGATCTCTAAAGAGACCACATGAATGTTGGAAATACCAAGTGAAGAGTCAGAGAAGGCAGGGGGAAGGAGACTTTGAAGCCTGGTGTTTTGAAACTGTTGTTTCAAGAGGCTGATGGTGGGATTAAATTGAATTGATTTACACAAAAATTGGATACAGAGAACCAAGTAAAATGTCAAATGCAAGAGAAGAATTACAAAACCTGTAAGTGCAATAATTATACACAAGAATAATAATGGTTTTCACAGCAAGGAGCTAAATGTGTCTGACTTTAGCTTATTTACCTCTGTAGCAGAACCAAAATTAAGGGCCAATGAAGGAAATGTGTCATCCATGTTTCATTTGACAACCTGAATAACCTGGTATACAAGAGCTTTGCTGAGCAAAGAAGCCAACAGAAGTAATTATAATGAAAGCCTGCATGCGTCGCAGAATTTTACACTTTTCAGAGCATTTTCACCTTCATATTTTTAATTAATATTTCCAATTACTTTGAAATACAGGTAATGGGAGGGTCTCTCATTTCAAAAGAGGAGAAAATTAACATAGAGAAAAATCACAGGAACGAGTGCAATCTTTTTTTTTTCCACTTTTACAGCAGAGTAACTGTGTAACTCAGCCTGTGTTTGCTTACTGATCAGGAATTCGAGCTTTATACCTCAGGCAACGGGGAATACAGAAGATTTGTCAATACAGAAATACCTAGATCAGAATTGTGTTTGAGGGGGTATATCCAGAATGGATTGGAGGAGGTGGGAGTGGTCCCTGGGAGGAGCAAGAGACTCCACTAGAGGAGTACCGGTTGAAAAAAAGGATGAGATGCTTTTGGAAGGACTCTGGATGCGAACTCCTGAATGCGCTAGAGAGGAAAGTGCTTAGGAGAATGTGGGGAGACTCATTCTAGGTTGGCAGAAACACCATTGACTTTGTAGACTCCCCATGTTTTTAAACTCATTTTTCACAAATTCAGAAGTTAACTATTAGTTATCTCGATGGAATCTGAACTCTAATTCTCTAGAAACAAATCATCTTAGAGATGGAATGAATACTATAATAAATTCTAGTTTCACTAATTTGAAAGCTGTGATCACTTGCATGGGGTCTATTAGTTGGAAATTCTGTGCCATGTGTAGAAAATAATTATTCCTTAGGCAGATTACTAATAAAGGCCGACCAAACATTGTCCTCAGAATCTCAAGGGAACTAATTGTTACCATGTATTCTGAAACCACTTGAACAGTCACAGGCATATAATTAATGTTAAAAATATAAAGATTTCATTAATATTACAAATAGAGTGTTTCACAGCTTCCTGTTGAAAACAATTTAATTATATAACACATTATGTATGTGCTTCAAATAATGTTTACATCTTTATATTCAGGATATTTCACTTCTGCCTAATTATTCTAAATTAATGTGAATTTACTGACACTGCAAATCTATATATCAAATCCTTAAAATATTTTTATTTTTCCTAAGTCAAGGAGTCAGGTATTTAAACAAAATTAAACAAGTTCAGAATAGCTCCAGAAAGTTTTGACTGACTCCAAGTTATATAAATTTTTTTTTTAGAATTTGACTCTTTAAAAATTAAAAAAATGTTTAATTGACTCATAATTGTACATATTTATAAGATACAGTGTAATATTTCCATACATACACACAATGTATAATACTCAAATTAGGGTAATTAGGATATCCATCACCTCAAATATTTACCATTTCTTTGTGTTGGGACATTCAAAATTCCCTCTTCCAGTAATTTGAAAATATATAATACATTGTTAATTATAATTACCCTCCAGTGCTACAGAACACTAGAAGCTATTCTTCCTATCTGGCTGAAATTTTGTATTTGTTAACCAACCTCTGGCTCTCTCCCCTTAACTCACCTGTACCAACCTGTAGTATGTGCTATTCTACTCTCTGCTTCTATGAGATCAACTTTTTTGGCTTCCACAGGTGAGTGAGAAATATACAATATTTGTCTTTCTGTGGTTGGCTTATTTTACTTAATGTCTTCCAGCTCATCCATTTTGCCACAAATGACAGGATTTTATTCTTTCTTAATGGCTGGATAATATGCCATTACATATATATAACACATTTTATCCATTCATTTGTTTATGGACACTTAGGTTGCTTCCCTGTCTTGGCTATGATGAGTGGTGCTGAGAGTGTATCTCTTGCATGTATCTCCTTAACATATTGATTTCCTTTCCATTGGGAATATACCCAACAGTGGGATTACTGGATCGATCATATGTTAGTTCTATTTTTAGTTCTTTCGGGAACCTCCATACTGTTTTACATAATGGCTGTGCTAATTTACATTCCCACCAACAGCGTGTAAGGCTTCCCCTTTCTCTCCATCCTTGCCAGCATTTGTTACTGTCTTTTTGATAATAGCCGTTCTAAGAGGTGTGAGACGATATCTCATTGTGGTTTTGATTTGCATTTCCCTGATGATTAGTGATGTTGGACATTTTTTCATATACCTCTTGGCCATCTGTACATTTTCTTTTGAGAGATGGTCTATTCAGCTCATTCGTCCATTTTTAAATAGGACTATTTGGTTTTTTTGCTGTTGAGTTCTTTGTATATTCTGGGTATTAATCCCTTGTTGGATGAATAGTTCACAACTATTTTATCCTATTCTGCCGGTTGTCTCTTCACTCTGTTGATTGTTTCCTTTGCTGCACAGAAGCCTTTTAGTTTTTTTAATCCTAACTGTTTATTTTCCCTTTTGTTGCCTGGCTTTTGAGGTCTTTTCCACAAGGTCTTTTCCCAGACCAATGTCCTGAAGCATTTCCCCTATATCTTTTTTTAGTAGTTCCATAGTTTTGGGTCTTACATGTAAGTCTTTAATCCATTATGAGTTGATTTTTGTCGGTGGTGAGAGATAGGGGTCTAGTTTCATTCTTCTATATATGGATATCCAATTTTCCCGACAACATTTATTGAAAAGTCTTAGACATGTTTTATTTAACGGATGATATGGAAAGAAAGTAAACTGAGCTGCCAACTTTTCAGATTGTTTAATTCATTTCACCATCTTTGTTCCCACTGAAGACCAAGACCTTGTTGATTTAACCTCCTACGGGGTGGGTGGTGCAGAGGTGTCAGCAGCAAATCTCATGGTGAGCCCACTCCTCTTGGACTCCTGTTCATATGCATGTGAAATTAGGTTAAAATGAACATCAAAAGCTAGACTGAGCTTTCATGGAAAAATAAGCCTTTTTGTCTGGCAGTGCTGCCAGGGCATAAGGGCTAATCTTACACATTTGTCACAGAAAAGAGCTTGAAAGACAACTCTGTCTTCCAGTGACCTCCAAGGTGTGACCCCAGTTCACTGCCCATCATGTGCACTTTCTTAATTTAACCATCCATGATTTCTGCTACAGCTGTATGGATTAACATGACGCAGTTGGTTTCTGTTTTATCAATTTAGTTGCAAGAGGGGCAGACAGTTCTATATTTAAAAACAAGGTTGACTTGATTCTTCATGTGTATAACTAGTTTTTTGAGTAAATGTCATTCTTACACCATAGAAACACCTAAACATATGCTTGCTAAGACACTGAAGAATAATTTTATTTTCTTTTATGTATATTTATTTCAAACTTTATTCTTGGCTACCTCTTTTCATCTGACCCATGTTGTATATATAATTGTGTGTATATTCTCATTAGATATCTGTTGTTCCTTGGAGAGTTTAAAATGGAATCATCCATTTCCTCTGGCTTAGCTTTTTGCCTTATTTTAATTGTATCCAGAAATTTTTATGAAACCATGTCATGTTGTCAAAATGGCCTTCGTATTGAACTTTGCCTTGTCAAAATAATTTTATCATTCATAAATAGTTCAGTGAAAACCAAAGACTGCTTATAAATGATTGATTCCGTAGAGTTCACTGACCTTTCCTGTGAAGCTTTTTATTAAAATTAGAGTATCCCATCCTAAATCTGACCATTAATTGTTAATAATGTGCAGATTGAAACCGAGGTGTCTCTAAAACATGAAAAATTAAATTGGTAGTTATAATGACACATTGAAGTTAAGGAGAATCATCACAGTTCAAAGCAGCTCATTTTCGAGCTTAGCACTACACTAAAGTGCATTTTAGTTTCTAAATTAAATCAGGCAAACTTTGTACTTCGAAGTATTCTATATGATTTAGAAAGGTCCAGAAGCAACAGGTGAAGAACTTTTGGGAGGCTGGAAACTAATATAAACAGGTTATTTATGTCATCTGTTTAAATCTTACCATTCGTTTGGTAAAATATGACATGGTTATTTTAGGTAGTTAGACAAAAGTAACAGTTATCGCTTGAGTAAACAATCACCAAGTTGTCTGAAAGTTGAAACTGCTGATATTATCTAGATCTAGTCCTGAGTATGGGGCTGAATTTGATGTTAAGAAGTAGCCTATATCCTTGTTTTTGGAAACTGCTTCAACTGGGGCATCAACTCCCAAGTATTTCGGCTGAAATACTCATTGTTTCATTGAAAATTTCATTGTTAGAAAAGTCGATTTTTAAAAAATTACTCTTCTTATACTTTCCAAATTCTCTACAAGAACACATATTGCTTTCACGAAAAAAAAAGTTAAAAATAAAAGAAAGCAAAAGAAAAAAAAAATAAAAACAGAAAACAATCTCGCTGGCCATAGATACCATTTTTAAAAGCATATTTCTTTTTAGTACTTGCTATACTGAATTTTTACTGTTGATTCAACAAGTATCTGTAGAACGTTACCGTGTGCTAGACACCAACAGGGGACTAGAACAGTGCGACGGAGGCTTTGTTCTCCGGAAACATACAGTATGGTAAGGAGGATAAGCCATCCATTCCCTTGTAGAACCAAGACTGATGTAAGTTCTGAGTGGGTGGTAGAGAGAAAACTGGCACGGGAAGAGTCTGTGGAAGATGAAGAATCTTGGCTGTGCTGATTACAAGGCAGTAGGTTTGAGTTGGTTTTGAAATGCTCAGGTTTGGGTTTTCCCTCCAGTGGTCTCTCTGGGTTAATGCAGCAATCTACAGGTTGTGTGCATAACACGGTTACAAGGCCCTCAGATCTTCTGTGTATACGATAGGGGTTTAAGAAATTGACAGCCTATAGGGAAGATGCTCTTGGTGCCCCCTTCATTCCCCTGTCCTCACCATTTCCATGCAAGCTGGCTGAATTTCAACACCAAGCACTGAGACTCTTTGCCTGAGGATGTTCTCTAGCCACCCAAGCCTGCTCTGCACACCAACAGCATCAGCCAGAGATACTTGGCAATTGATGCCCCAGTTGAAGCAGTTTCCAACAACTAACTATTAATAATTCAAGTTGGGGAAAAACACCTCAGTTCCCCCTACTCTCATACGGAATATCTCCGGGGCATAATCTACCCTGCCTTTCAGAATTCCCCAGTGGGACTGAAGGCTACTTTTCAAACGTGGTCACAGATTTCTAAAGCCTTTTGCAGAAAATTCATTCTAAATGTGAAATGTAAGATCATTCAGCATCATCCCTGTCTGCTAAATAAGCTTTTGGGGATTGAAGACATGTTACAGGTCATCTAAACCCATCACCTTTTAGCAGATTCTGTCTGTACTCTGCCTACATCTCCTTGGCCCCACCAGAGACAGTTCTATGCTCGGATGGTTTCCTCCAGCTCTCTGCCTGGGGGTGAGCTCTGGCTGTGGAAGCAAGTGTGGTCCACAGGATACAGGCCTGAGCGTCCCAGGAACAACTGGCAAGCAATGAGGTATAAGTGCTGATAGGCAAAAACCAAGGTGGAAAATTCTGAGGAGTGATCATCTCAGAGGGTCTCCAGCAGGATTTCAGTTGTTCACGGAGTTAACTCATTGATTAACACCTTTTTCTCTATGTCACTTCCCCCCTCTTCACGTTGCTCCCTGGAGTCTTTGCCCTAATAATGAATGACTGGTACTCAAAGCTTTGATCAGGGTGTACTCTGGAGGAACTCAAAGAGAGACATGTGTCATTAGAGGGAGAAGAAATCGAGACTAGCAGAGTGGAGGTCGCTTGCCAGTAGGTTTGGGCGGTTTTGTTAGATCATAGAGATTGTGCTGCATAGTTTGTATCACGCTTTTATCACTTAAATATTTTTCAAAATACTTGAATTTAAGTGAACATTTTAAAATAATAATCCATCACATAAAAGAATGATAATTGACTTAACCCGTCCCTCATGTTGGGCATTTGGGTTGATTCATCTATCAAAGGAATTATGGAAACTCATGGAGGGAAAAACGGTTTCATCAGAGAAGCTTCTGACTCCACCTGAATGGAAGCTATTCTTTCGTTGCCTTTATAACTGTCGAAGTCCACCCTCCTGTGCATGTATTTATGAATAGCAGATGGGCTTTTTTTGAATGATAGCCCAGTGAAATAATGGCAACCCATTAAGGTCATTAAGGGAAGACTGTGGAATTGATGATGAGTGGGCTGCCATGTACGCCACCAACTAGGACCCATCAGCTGACAAGATAATCTGACATTGATTTGATTTCTGATCTGAGTGGATGTACACAAACCTCTACATCTGTAGAAACACTGTGTTTTCCAAGCCCTTTTTCAATATCATCCACTTTTGTCCCATCGATTATCATTTCCACTGCGTTATTCAGGGATAAAATTAATTGCTAACTGCAAGGTTTCCCCGAGTGCAGTCAGTTAATACATAAACCTGTTTACTGCATGCCAGATGGTTCCACAGTTACTTGGGAAGGGACGAATATCAGCAAAACAGTGTCTTCTGGACAAAACTGTGCATACAAACAGTTCTATGCAATAGATGCCTGACATGAGGGAATTTAGAGAGAGGGAAAAAAAGAACATCTTCCCAGCTAGTTGCGGATTATTTCTCTGAAAAACAATTAGGCCTGCAAATGCCTTATTCTTTAGCCCCAAGCTCTGCATGACAAGAAAGATAATTTTCTTAGATATCTTTAAAATGAGTCCTACTCTTGCATTGCTATTTAGAGAATGGGGAATGAGGGGTAAAAGGAAGAGTGCCAGAAAGTTTGCCAAGTGGGGAGGGGCCAGGGTAAAAACAAATGGACGCCTGGAGATATTTCTATCCCTAGCAATGTATGGTTGCAGCAGTCCCCAACCTTTTTGGCACCAGGGACCATTTTCATGGAAGACAAATTTTCCACAGGCCACGGAGTAGGGGACAGTTTGGGGATGATTCAAACACACTACATTTATTGTGCACTTTATTTCTGTTATTGTTATGCGGTGATATATAATGAAATAATTATATAACTCACCACACATTGTGGCCTCCTGATTTAGGGCACTTGGAGTGTACATGCTTTTCTGAGTCCTCCTCCCCTGGAATCCATAACTACTGAAGGTGCTTCTCTGTGTTTGCACTAGGATGCCCGTACCTTTCATCGGATGCACTGACGGAGGGCACTCACATGGCAGTGCCGTCAGAGTGACAAATACATCTTGACTTCTGCCGACTGTGCTCCCAGGGGCTGACATGTTTGTCCAGAAGCTGTCAACAGAACAGTGTGCTTCTGCTGCTTGGGGTGGACTCACCATTGCACAATCATTTTGAGAAGGTGGTTATTGATTTTTCATCTTTCAGGAAAAAAGGAGGTGGACTGAAGTTGCTTTTCCTGCAGGCGGCTGGATATCAGGCTGTCTGTGCCTTAGCCCTGAGCTCCATTAAAATCAGCAAATACCATCTTGAAAATGTTAGGTTTCTCCTTTAGATTACAGCCCCAGAAGCTCAAGCAAAACTTGCAAGCATGTAAGCATGTTGCCTGGGAGGGAGAACACATTAAACTCTTATAAACCATTAACAGGTGCATGCAAATTAGATTATTACAATCAGTTTAGCATTACAGCAAGATGTTTTGGGAATAGACTAGAGGAAGGGAAGCAGAACACGTCAGGAATAATAGCTGGCTTTGGGTAGCAGTGGGCAGGAGGAAAGCACTGTTCACTTGGGGGAGGAGACGCTACTCAGGATAAGAGTGGGGCAGGAACAGAGGGGCTCTAAGGACACTCTTTACTTCCTTCATAACATTGCCTTTACAGGAAGATTTTTTTCTGCACAACCAACAAGGCTCTGTTCATATCTTGAAAATTATAGATGTGTCCATGAATATTGATGAACGATGATGAGGCAGGTATAAAATGTTACAGGGTCTCTGGAGAGATCCAGAGAGCCCTTTCTTGATCAGATTAGGAAATAGAATGCCCATTAACATTACCACTCTGGAATTACCTTGTAGACAAAACATTAGCATTTAGTTAAAAATCTAAGTTTCATGTCAGCATTTTTAATTTGATAAATTCTTTCAATTCAGGAAATAAGAGAAAACAATTGTCATCTTTCAGCTACTAATTAAAGAAATGCTGATAGTGTAGCTTGTAACACCCCAACATTCTTCTTAATGATTCTGCTGAACTTGGCACTAGAAATCTATGTACATTCAAAGGATTGATTGCAAAGCATTAGTTTCATCAATACAAGCCCAACAGTTTAAGGAGAGGGTTGATTTAAATGTGGCACAGGGCTTGTCAGTTATGACATTCGAAAACCTGGTGGAATGCAAACAGAATGAAATGATTCTATTCTAAACTATTCTAGTCTATTCTATATTCTATTCTCTCTCCCTGTCTCTCCCTCTCTCTCTCTCTCTCTCTCTTAGTTCCAATGACAAGTTGCAGCTTTTGACAACACACCAAGCCTTCCTTTCAGGTAAGTGATTTTGTGCCCCTGTTTCTCATGCATCCAACTTCTTTTTGAAGGAAGAATTCCATGATGATCAGAAATGGCTACTTAAAAAGAATTGACTATTATTTTGATTTTAGTCACAAGTGTAAGTATTGTACTTACTTTGAAATGTTATGAAAATGTTTGGATGCTATCCTTAAAAAATCTAATTTTAGGAAAAAATAATTCACTGAGAAAAATCAATCTGCTGGGCCCATCGATTTGACTGGAAAAAAATCAACCTTGACTCTTCGGATGTGGGGTGACATTTTCAAAGTTTGACAAATGAGAATTGAACCAAGTAAACAGTGGATATTGCTTTGTGATTTTTATTGCTGTTCAGGATCCCCAAAAAATCAACCAGTTCTACCCATCATGGCTAATGGCTGCAGAGAAGGAGGCCAATTCGTACAAGCTAGAACTGGTACCCTGGGTTCCCTTTTTTATGTTCTGTTGCAGAAGCTGATTACTCAGAAGCGGAAGTTTCTCCAATCACTTCCCAAAAGAAGTGCCCAAGTTTTAAATTTCATATGACCTCACTCATTTAAGCATGGGGCAAAATGCAGTGGGATGTGAGAATAATTTGAGAAATACCAAATCAGTAGGTCTCCTAACATCTGAGAGCTGCAGTTTCATTTTTCAACTCAGTGAAGAGTTGCTGCTCCAAGATCTGAAGAAAATAGGTTCTTGATTGGTCTTTGGCATTATTCCTACCCCAACGAAATAAATGTCAAAGATGTGTTCCTTGGTAGTGCTGAGAGTCATTAACTCTGACAGTTGCACCATGTCCTCATGATTATGTTTATCTTGATTAGTTCTGTATGTATAAATGTGGCCACACAGATACTCAGAGAAAAGTTCTGGCCTTGAGATGCAATATTGAAAAACATGTCAGCCCATAATTGGTCAAATCCAGAGGATAAATATGCTAATGAAGAGCCCAATCTTTGGGTTATAAGGGTCTAAACAATTTAATAGCATTCATATCTACGAGTATTTTGATTTCCACACCAATGCAAAATATGGTTTCTAAAGGTTTCCATTATTCTGGTATTTTCCTAGATAGAGGAAAAACAGATTTAGCAATATTAAGAAGCTTGAACCAGGGAACAGGGATGGCTGATGAACAGAGATAACATCTCCGGCAGTTAGTTGTTTTTTTGGGAAACTTAGAAAAGAAAAAGGAAATTATTATGGATAAATAATAGTATATATTTATAGGGTATGTGAGATGTTTTGATACAGGCATACAGTATGTAATAATCAAATCAGGGTAATTGGGGTATCCATCACCATGAGCATTTATCATTTCTTTGTGTTAGAAACATTCCAATTCAATTCTTTCAGTTATTTTACAGTATACCATAATTTACTGTTGACTACAGTCACTTTGTTGCACTATCAAATATTGTTCATTCTATCTAATGATCTAAGTATATTTTTGTACCCATTAACCATCCCCACTTTATTCTCCCCTCCCTGCTACCCTTCCTAGCCTCTGGTAACCATCGTTCTACTCTCTGTCTCCATGAGGTCAATTATTTTAATATTTAGCTCCCACATATGAGTGAGAACATGCGAGATTTGTCTTGCTGTGCCTGGCTTATTTCACTTAACATAATGTTCTCCAGTTTCATCCATGTTGTTGCAAATGACAGGATTTCATTCTTCTTTTTTTACTTATAATTGATTTTAATGAAGAACTGAAAGAAAATGTAAGGGTGACTATAGTAACATTAATCTGTTATATATTTTAAAATAACTAGTAGAAAATAATTTGAATGTTATCAGCACGAAGAAAAATATTTAAAGTGATGGATATTGCAATCACCCCGATCTGATTATGAATGTATAAAAACATCACATGCACCCCCAAAACATGTACCTCTACCATGTATCAATTAAAAAAGTAAAAAAGATATTTTAATCTTTTTAATTTAGTAAAATGACTTACTACTCCAACTAAATAAATGTCAAAGGTGTGTTCATTGGCAATTCCTTTTCTGAATACTTTGTTGTCTTGAAGTTCATCAAGCTTCTTCAGAACAGCTACTTTGGATTCTCTGTTTGAAGGGTCACATATCTCCATCGCTCCTAGATTGGTCGTTGGTGCCTTATTTAGTTCCTTTGGTGAGATCATGTTTTTCTGGATTTTTTTGATGCTGTGGATGTCTGTCAATGTCTGGGCATTGAAGAGTTAGGTATTTGTTCTAACCTTTGCAGTCTGGGCTTGTTTTTACCCATCCTTCTTGATAAAGCTTTCCAGGTATTCAAAAGGATTTGAGTTTTGTGATCTAAGCCTTTGGTCACTGCAGCTGTAATCAGCAGCGGGGGTGACCCAAGCCCAGTGTCACTGTGACTCTTGCAGACTCCTGGTGGTACCGCCTTGGTGGACTTGGGTAAGATATGTGCGAATTCCCTGAATTACCAGACAAAGTCTCTCACTCTCTGTGCCGGCTGCTGGAGTGGGGGAGGAGTGATGTGAGCACTCCCTCATGGCCGCCGCAGCTGGGACTGCACCAGGTCACACCTGAAGCCAGCCCAGTCACTGGCCTACCTGGCTACTGCAGATGTTTATTCAAGGCCCAAGGGCTCTTTAGTCAGCAGGTGGTGAATCCTGTCAGGACCAGGTTCTTCCCTTCAGGGCAGCAGGTTCCCTTTTGGCTCAGGGTGGGTCTAGAAATGCCCTCCAGGAGCTAAGGCCTGGAATCAGAGGCTTCAGGAATCTGCTTGGTACCTTTTACTATGGCTGAACTGGTATCCAAGTTGCAAAGCAAAGTCCTCTGTACTCTTCCCTTTCCTTTCCCCAGGGTGAAAAAGACTCTCCCTGAGCTACACTGTCTGGAGTTGGAGGAGGGTGACACAGGCACTGGCTTGGTCACCACTGCTAGTGTCTCACTGGGTCATGTGCACCCCAAGTCCACTGGCTCTGAGCCAGCACAGCTGCAGGAATTGCAAAGGACTGAAGTCTTTGCTGCCTGACTGCCTCACAAATTTGTTCGAGGTCCCAGGCTGCTTTCGTCAGCTGGTGGTGGAGCTAGCTAGAAGTCAGGTTTCTACTGCTGGGGTGGAGTATTACCCTCCATCCAGGGCTGGTCTAAATGCTCCCTCCGTGGGTGCTGGCAGAATTCTGCCCTGTGCTGTGTTCCCCTGACAGGGTTGCCCTGAGTTTCAATACAAAGTCCCACAATCTCCTCTTCCGCTGCCAAGCACATAGTTTCTCTCTCCACCTGGTGCCGGCGTGGCACTGCCAGGGGATGCGAGGGGTTGCATAGGCAGTGCAAGACTCTTTCCTACCCTCTTTGATGTCTCTTTCCTTGATCCAATGTTAAAATCAGGTACTCTAACCACTCACCTGAATTTTTTTTCCTATGAAGATGCATGGATAGTTTTTCAATTTGGTGTTCCTGCCTGGGGATTATCACCGGAGGGTTCTCTTTGGCCATATTGCTTTGCCTCTTCCAGAAGTGAATTCTTTTCTTAAGAACTATATTGTTAAAAAAAATTGTACCATTATAAGAAGTTTAATCTTATGCCATTGTCAGTTTCCTTGAGATCTGGGATTCCATTACGATACTGAGTCTTAAATATATTTACTGATGATATGAGTTGGGGGAGAACAAAACAAGAAATATTTACTGCATATGTTGCCTGGCACCTTTAAAATAGCAAATGAATTCTTATTGCAGTACCTTAGAATTGGTATGATCAGTATCTGACAGGTAAGGCTTAGATGGGCTCCTGCAGCTTCTTTGTGGCGGAGCTAAGATGTGACGCTGAGGTGTCATTCCATGACACTGCAGTGAACCAGTGTCTGATCTTCCTGCACACCCATGGTGGGACCATCTCAGGACCTTCATTGCTATCGTGACTGTGTGTGGAGTGAAAAATGAGGACATGTCCTAAAGCAAATATGGGGAGAGGGATGAATGTGTCCAGAGGATAGACATTCCTTGGCAGCCTATGAAACTACTAAAGTTATAGTACATCGGTCTAGGATTCTCCCAGACAGACAAACACGTGGTTAAATAACCCAAGGGACATCTTTTGGGGCAAAAGATTGCTATTGGACTGATTGTGGGCACAGTAGAAGGCTTCAGACCCTCCCAATATGGCTCTACTGTTATTCTTTTAGTCCTTTAGTTCTATAAGGCTTTGGGGCCAGTAAGAAATTAAGAATATCCAGGGGGTAATTTGTTTAGAAGAAAGCAAGGAACTAGAGTTGAGGCACCAAATATCTTCAGTAGACATTAGAGCAGAAGAGCTGAGGAGGGAAGTGGAAATAAAAGGATTTCAAATACAAACTTACTTCCCAATTTTGTCTTTGTTAAAACAGGCTGCCTGATTATTTTAGAGAACAAAACAAATGTGTTTGAATGTTATTGCCTTTCCCAGTTGATTTAATATGTGTTCCGGACAGACTTTTCCAGATCTCTCGTCTGACAGGAGTGAATAAATAGACAAATACCATCTTATCATTATGTTAAAATTCTCTGAGCAAGAGAAATTATTTCAAAACTGATAAAATCCTGAGGTCCATCAATGTCTTCTAGGCTGAATTGCAAAACTAGATGAAAGATCCAAGTATTAGTGATAGGTGACAGAATCTTTCTTTTTAGCCTTAGAAAAATAAGAAGAGAAGGAAGGAAAAGAGATAGTGTGGTTATCATGTTACCAATCATGTCTCATGTGGAGAACACAGTCCTGCAACATAGATATTAAGCGCCAGGATCAGAGGCAAGATTCATATATTCTGCAAAATGGCTTAGTTCAATCATCCCGTGAATCAACACATTCCCTTAAGACACAGAACAGTTGGCAGATGAAGCAAGCTCTTTGTTGCTGTCTTTGCCTGTAGCACTCGTGGTAATCTTGTCAACAATGTGAGTGTAACAAATTGCATCTGCTTATTTTTGCTGTTTTCTAAAGGTGAGATCAGACATTCAACTGGAGGTCCATCCTTTCTTCCTTGCTCAACCTGCAAACCTTTTTCTGTGTCGTTCTCAGATCGAGGCACTTATGGAAGGTCTTGGGCAATTGCAAAATGTGCTGGGCAAAGAAATTGGTTTTCTCAGAAGACAGCAGTGGTGAAAAAAAATGAGCAGACAAAACAGGAATTTA